>ML423505.1:0-22397 GCA_005239525.1 Nicotiana knightiana
GGTTCGACATTCGATTTAATATTATATTACTTGTTACGACCACGTATACTTGCGTGTGCGTTTTGGGACCAACAATAAGAGAAGTAGAATATTCAGTTAAGTCAAGTAAAGTCAAATAGCCAATGAAGGAATCCAAAAACAAGTAATTCTAATTTAAACAGGAAGGGATGAAATTAACAACCAAGGATTCCAATGTAACAATTACATCTCATACACATGTAACATAAGAACTTACGAATCCTAAAAGGCCAATCGATTAGCAAATAAGTCTGAGTACGCACTCGTCACCTCGTATACACGGACTACAATCAACAAAGCAGACTCAATCCTAAGGGGTAGTTCCCCCACACAAGGTTGGCCAAGATACTTACCTCAAAGACGACAACCTGGTACTCAAAAATAGACTTCTCGGGCGGAAAGACCTCCGGACGGCTCACAATCAACAAAAACAACTTCAAAATACACATAAAACGTATAAGGAACTATTCCGAATAATAAAGTTTCAATATTTACAAAATTATAAAACTCGACCCAAAAGTCGACCCCCCGGGGCCCGCACCTCGGAACCCGATAAATTTTATAAATTCCGATTATCCATTCCGGTACGAGTTCACCCATACTAAATCTATCCAATTCCGATATCATTTGGTCTTTCAAAACATGATTTTACATTTTTGAAGTTTTCTTTCAAAACCCACAATTCCCTCAACCCAAAACACAAATTAAATGATAAAAACAAGAACCAATTCATGAAATATAATTAATTATAGTGGAAGAACACTTACCCATTAGATTTGTGTGAAAAACTCATCAAAAATCACAAGATCCGAGCTCTAGAGGTCAAAGTATGATAAAATGGTGAAACTCTCAATTTTGGAGTTTTATAATCTGCTCAGGTAATTAATGAATCGCGATCACGGGAAATTACATGCGATCGCGTAGAGATAAAATATTACTGACCCAAAACGTGATATGCGATTGCGAGTAGGATAATGCATTTGCATAGAAGGGATTATGCCATTGCCCGCTTATACTACGCGATCGCGGTACATCGAATGCGATCGCATTGAAGGACTGTGTGATGCCTAAAAGAAGGAACCTATGTGAACGCATATGCGAACGCGGAGTATAAAATGTACGGGGTATGCGATCGCGAGGCTTTCACTGCGAACGCAAAGAAGGAAAGAAATGGGCAGGTCCAAGCCACACTATGCAATCGCGATTGTTGCTTTGCGGTTGCATAGAGGAAAACCAGACGGCAGATTTCAGCAGTGAAAATTTAAGGGGATTTGACCCGGAACCTATCCGAAACCCACCCGAGGCCCCTCGGGACCCCGTCTAAAAGCAGGAACAAGTGTTATAACCTAACACGGACGCGCTCGAGGTTTCAAACCACACAAAACAACACTAAAACGATGAATCAAACCAAAAATCAATGAAATTCCTCAAAACTTCTTTAAACATCAAATTTTGTATTTTTGACCTGAATCACGTCAAACCAGGTCCGTTTATTACCAAACTTCACAAATAACACATATCAATCATATCTAACCTGTACCAGGCTCCGGAACCAAGATACGGGCCCGATACCACAAGTTTCACATAACATTTCATTTTCAAAAACATTTATATTTTTCAAAAAATAATTTTCATTAAAAATTTATTTCTCGGACTTGGGACCTTGGAACTCGATTCTGGGCATACGACCAAGTCCCATATTTTCCTACGGACCCTCCAGGACCGTTTACCAAAAACGTTGGCCGAAGTCAACTTTTTTCAAATTTCTAATACAAAATTATCATTTTTATCAGTTTTTCACATAAAGGATCCCCGACTACACGCCCGGGCTGCACACGTAAATCGAGGTAAGATAGAAGGAGGTTTTCACGACCTCGGAACATAGAATTAGCTAGAAAAATACGGGATGACCTTTTGGGTCATCACATCCTCCCCCTCTTAAACGAACGTTCGTCCTCGAACGTGCCAGGATTCACCTTGAACTCATCCAATCACAGACTATACACTTCTAACACATACCCGCGGCTGAGCCCACGTCACCCCAACCCACGAAAGCCTGACGAAACAATCACAACTGCAATATAGCCTTCACATCACCACTGATAAGCCTCCTACCTCTACTTTCTAACTTTCTACTCATTTCTCAAAAGATCCGATTCTAAATCCATATCCGGCATTAGCCTCAACCAGCTACATCAACTCAGGTCTACACCCATAAGGTACGACCACACAACATAGCACATCACACATAGGCTCAAATAGCACTTTTGATCACAATAACTGCCTGAAATCAACTCAACATTAGCAACTAGCCCCACATTTGGAATAACTCTGTTTCCAAACCCCATAATACTGATAATGATGCAATGAACACGAAAACTTCATTATTAAACACCTGAATCACCAAGCCACAATTAACACCACCGGGCACACATCCCGCAAACTAAACTAAAGAAACACATAGCGAAATGACTGAATGTGAAAATAGAAACATATAAAGGAACCATCAAACAAGCCCATAGGCACAACTCTCTATCAATACCGACTTACCAAAAGCAATATAACAAGGAAGTAGCAAAGCATATGAACAAATCACAAGGATTCCATCCTGATAAAATTCCACCACGGTACTCAGCCTGGTCCAAACATATCGAATCACAAATATCACGAGGACCTCACCCTCAAATCTGAATCACATACCAAAAATATATCATACCCATTAAAATTCCTCCACTAATTCATCTCATCTGATAAAATCATAATGCTAGTTGATCTCACATCTCGATGGAATATCAAATCACAACTCATAAACAAAATACTCAGGAAAATCACATAAAGCCTACCACGAAGAACAACAAGGAGTCACTTCCAGTCTCACCACTATCAATAATGAAATAAACAATGATAGACACGGGCTACTACTCATAGAATCTCCCAACAGGAGCAAACACAAAATGGAGTGCAAACAATGGAACTCACTCATAAATGAAACAGCAAATAAGGGAACTCGTCCCGACTAGCAGAACTATAATGAAATACAATTGGTGCCCCTCTGTAACACATCAAAACATACCTATGTGATGATATCTGGCACAACGGCCTCTATTTTACTATATGAAACACAACAATGGGTCGGGTCTCCCCCTCTTAGGCGCCCTCTACTCACCTGAATACCCTGCTACCACACACCTACCTGAATCCTAGGACAATCTCTCACCCTTTGGCTAATATCTCCACACTGAAAACAATCTGATGCTGACATGGTTGTGGAAAAACACACAATACGAATCCTCTGAGACCCATGAGTACCTGAAATCCCATGCGAAGCTGGTAATGCAAACTGAACTGGTTGACCCACAAAACTTCCACCGTGTCGTACCTTGCCTCCATAATACGGACCAGTAGATTCCTCCGATCTACGAGGCCTCATTGCCTCCCTGAACTCTCTCCCTGATCTTGTATGTCCTCTCGCTCCCGATCCCACGAGCGCTCTAATCGGCGAGTGATCCCTACTACCTGCTGAAATGAGGCATCCTACTCTAACTCTCGAGTCCCGCTAAACTGAATATCATGCATGAATCTCCCAAATGACTCTACGGACTCATCTCCCAGCTGAAGCATAGAGAACACCAGTAACTCAACTCCACGTCGGTTTGTTCACATCGGGCCTTAGCCATTAAAATCCATTTATTATCTGGTAGAAATCTTTAAACAACAGTTCGTATGAAAAAAACTTTTGCAAATAAAATCGTTTTAGTATGGAAAAGTTTCCTTTGAATACATACTTTCTCCAAAAGTAGATATAAGTATATTTAATAGAGAGAATTACATAAAACATAGTTTCTTTCAAATTAAGAAACTTCCCAAAGATACTTTCCCAATAAATGACCTCCAATTATCATTTTAGGCAAGACTAGTGCTTTTCAAATATACCTTCGATGTAAAAGTCATTCAAATATAATCATTTCAAAACCATTGCTTTTTCAATAATACTTTTCAATAAAATCCCTTGATCAAAATCTCCTCAATATTTAATCACCGGAAATTAGTCTGTAACTCAGAAATTTCCATGCAATGCAGGAGAAATATCAAATCATGCCAATAACTGCAGTAAATAGCAAACAGGAACAACGGAAATAATAATGCATAAATACGGCACAGAATGTCCCCTCATGCTAAAATAACATAAACACGGCACGGAATGTCCCCTCGTTCTAAATAACATAAACACGGCACGGAATGTCCCCTCGTGCTAAATAAGATAAACATGGTACGGAATGTCCCCTCGTGCTAACATAACATAACATGGCACAGAATCTGCCTGAGTTAATGTACCACTTATACTCAAAACTGCGCTCAGGTCTCCTGAAGTCCGGGGTAGCAACAGGCACCCCCAGTACCTGTTCCCCAACTAGAACTACTGGCGACTCCTCAATGGCTACTCTGGTAGGCATCTTAACTGCGGCACGTGCTCCTCGTTGGCCTCTGTCTCTAACCCTTGTGACACTTGCTTCGGTGTAACATCATCAGGAACCGCCAATCGTGTCCTCACCATCGGTGAGAGAATGGAACGATAATTTCAAACTTCAAGATCAATAAACTAGCACGATAGGAATGAAGGAAGTGAAATTGTCCTAATAGTTCCGTAGCCTCTCGAAGATAAGTACATACGTCTCCGTACCGATTCGCAAGACTCTACTAAACTCGCTTATGACTTGTACACCACAGCAGTGCCCAGTAAGTATGAGCACACCACAACGGTGCCCAGTAAGTATCAAGACTTACCTCGGTGGAGTAGTGACGAGGACTAGTAAAGACACCACTGGTCTACAAAATAAATAACATGAATACAGAAATGACCGAACGTTACATCTATCTAAGACTTTACGTAATAATCCACAATAATGACAATATAAAGCGGAAGGAAATTACAGAAGTCAATCACAAAACAGCACAAAAATACACAGAAAGATGGACAGCAAAACAAGTCGAATCGAAAGGAAACACAATACAATAGAGAACACCAATAACTCAACTCCACGTCAGTTTGTTCACATCGGGCCTTAGCCATTAAAATCCATAACTGGTAGAAATCTTTAAACAGCAGTTCGTATGAAAAAAACTTTTGCAAATAAAATTGTTTTAGTATGGAAGAGCTTCCTTTGAAAATATACTTTCTCCAAAAATAACCTAACACGGACTCGCTCCAGGTTTGAAACCACATAAAATGACACTAAAACGATGAATCAAACCAAAAATAAATGAAATTCCTCAAAACTTCTTTAAACATGAAATTTTGCATTTTTGACCTAAATCACGTCAAACCAAGTCCATTTAGTACCAAACTTCACAGATAACACATATAAATCATATCAAACCTGTACCAGGCTCCGGAACAAGATACGAGCCCGATACCACAGGTTTCACATAACATTTCATTTTCAAAAACCATTATATTTTTCAGAAAACAATTTTCTTTAAAAATTTATTTCTCGGACTTGGACCTCGAAACTCGATTCCGGGCATACGCCGAAGTCCCATATTTTCCTACGGACCCTCCGGGACCGTCAAATCACAGGTTCGGGTCCGTTTACCAAAAACGTTGACCGAAGTCAACTTTATTCAAATTTCTAATACAAAATTATCATTTTTATCATTTTTTAACATAAAGGCTTCCTGGTTACATGTCGGGGCTGCGCACGTAAATCGAGGTGAGATAGAAGGAGGTTTTCACGATCTCAAAACATAGAACTAGCTAGAAAAATACGGGATGACCTTTTGGGTCATCACAAGGGTGAGCTGCCTTCCGCGTCGTCCCGCAACAGCTAGAGTCTTCCTTTTGATATATTTCATTATATTTCCTTTTCAGATAGTAGACTAGTATTCTTTTGTATATTCTACTAGAATGCTCATATACTTGTGACACCGGGTCTTGGCACACACTAGTAGACTTATGATTTTGGATTTATTTTTTTGACTTTGATTTGCACTCAGTTGCTTTTGTTTAATTACATTACATCTGTAAATTTCTAAAACTTTTATCAATGAGGAATGTTATTCACTTAGCAAACATATTAAAATTGGAAACCACTAGATTGATCAGTGTTGGCTTGCTTAACAACGGTGTTGACGCCATCACGACCTATAATAAAATTGGGTCGTGACATAATATAGGTACTTCACTAATTATGTTAATTGTAAAATTTAAATAATGAAAAGTTTTATATTCGCGACAAGGGTTTAGGGGGAGTGATTCTCTTTCTCCAACTAAAAGTTATATTGTTCCCTTTAGAAAGAAAAGAGTTTTATTTTTTCTATAATAAACAAGAGTTTAAGAGTATCGTTGAATAAAACTATATTCACATTCTTTGTCCCCCCTTTTTCCCTCAGGTTTCAAGCGTTTCAACAAGTATATTAGAACATTAAAAATTATTTCGATATCAAATTATCAACTTCTTGAATCTAGTTCTATTATCTAATATCAACAATATCTTAGGAGAGATTAAATTATTTATAAAAAAGAAACTATTAACAACTTTACATCTTAAAAAGCTAAAAAAATAAATAAGCTTCAATTAAAAATATAGATAAATTATTATTTTTTTCTTCTGAATGTCCCCAGATTAAAAATTGGCTTTAGGCGACCAATCTTTTTGAACCTCTCCTGGTTTTAAACCTTGTCTAATATTTTAGCATTTAGAATTAAACTATTCAAATCTTCGTATCTATATCAATAAAGTTTTTGACAACAGAACCAAGGTAATGTATTAACACAACTGACTAACTTGAATAACACAACCAACAAGGGTTGTTGTAGAGTGGTAAGTACTCATTTATCCTTAACCAGAGGTCTCGGGTTCGAGTCCCTGGGTACAAAGTCTCCTTTGTTAGGGAGCACTTTACCCCCCCAATGTGGACTTCTCGGCGCGAATCCGGATTTAGTCGGGCCCCAATGTGGGTATCGGACACCGGGTGGTGTAACGACCCGGCCGATCATTTTGAGAAATTAAGCTTGGTTCGGTGGAATAAGGTCTATAATAGCTTCAGTTTGTGTATATCGACGTGCGTGCATGGTTGGATTCAGTTACCGGATAATCCGGAGTCGAATTGGAAGAAAAATTTCTATTTTTGAAGCTTAAGTGATGGAAGTTGATCGGAGGTTTGAATTTTGAGTAAACAGCCTCGGAATAAGTTTTGGGTGATGCCAACAGCTTCGTATGATGATTTTGGACTTAGGTGCGCGTCCGGAATTGATTTTGGAGGTCCGTAGAGTAATTTGAGGTAATTTGGAGGTTATATCAGGATGGGATCATTGTGATTTGTTCATATGCCTTGCTTCTTCCTTGTTATATTGCTCTTTTAAGTCAGTATTGATAGAGATTTATGCATATGGGCTTGTTTGATAGTCCCTTTATATGTTTCTATTTTCATACTCAGTCATTTCGTTATGTGCTTCTTTAGTTTAGCTTGCGGGATGTGTGCCCGGTAGTGTTAGTTGTGGCTCGGTGATTTGGGTGTCTAATAATGAGGTCTTCGTGTTTATTGCATCATTATCAGTATTATGGGGTTGGAAACCGAGTTCTTTCAGATGTGAGGTAAATTGCCAATGTTGAGTTGATTTCGGGCAGCCATTGTGATCAAAAGTGTTATTATGATCCTATGTGTGATGTGCTATATTGGGTGGTCGTGCCTTATAGGTATAGTCATGAGTTAATGCAGCTGGTTGAGGCTAATAGCGGATATGGATTTAGAATCGGGTCTTTTGGAAATGAGTAGAAGGTGAGAAATTGAGGTATGAGGCTTATCGGTGGTGATGAGAAGGCTATATTGCAGTTGTGATGGTGTCATCAGGCTTATGTAGGTTGGGGTGACGTGGGATCACCCGCGGGTGTGTGTTGGAAGTGTGCAATCAGTGATTGGATGAGTTCAAGGTGAATCTTGGAACGTTCGAGGATGAACATTTGTTTAAGAGGGGAGAATGTAATGACCCGATCGGTCGTTTTGAGAAATTAAGATATGTTCAGTGATAAGGTCTTGAACAGCTTCACTTTGTGTATATCGACCTGTGTGCGTGGTTGGATTCAGTTACCGGATAATCCGAAGTCAAATTGGAATAAAAACTTCTATTTTTGAAGCTTAAGTGATGGAAGTTGACCGGAGGTTTGACTTTTGAGAAAACGGCCTCCAAATGAGTTTTGGGTGATGCCAACAGCTTCGTATGATGATTTTGGACTTAGGTGCGCGTCCGGAATTGGTTTTGGAGGTCCGTAGAATAATTTGAGGTAATTTGGCGAAAGTTAGAATTTCGGTGATTTCGGCCGATAGATGAAATTTTGATATCGGGCTTGGAATGGAATTCCGGGAATGGTTGTAGGTCTGTTGTGTTATTTTTGACTTGTCTGCAAAATTTGGCATCATTCCGGGTTGAATTGATAGGTTTCGGCACGAGTTTTGATATTTGAAAATTCATAATTTTGAATTTTGGGTTGATTTGTCGTTTTAGTGTAGTTTTATGTGATTTGAAACCTCGAGCGAGTCCATGTTAGGTTATATGACTTGTGTGTGTGGTTGGATGGGGTCCCGGGGGCCCCGGGGGCCCCGGGTGTGTTTCGGATAGACTTCGGGTCAATTTTCCCTCTTTTTACACTGCTGATGTTGTTTTTGGTTTCCTTCTATGTGATCGCATAGTAGTAGTCGCGATCGCATAGTGTTGCCTTGCACCTGCCCATTTTTCTCTTCACTGCGTTCGCATACACTGTTTCGCGATCGCACAGTGTGGTCAAGGCCATTTCTTTTTCTCTATGCGATCACACACTTCAGCTCGCGATTGCACTGTGCATTCTTGGACGGTGGCCATTTCCTTTATATGTGATTGCATAAGTATGTTCGCGATTGCATAGCACCTTTTGGCCAGCTGAGATTTTTCTCCTACGCAATCGCATTCGTTCTCACGCGATCGCGATTCATTAAATACCTGGGCAGATTATAAATCTTCAAAATCGAAGGTTTCACCATTTTTATCATATTTTGACTTCTAGAGCTCGGTTCTTGGCAATTTTTGATGGGTTTTTCACACAATTCGATTAAGTAAGTTCTTCAACTAGAATTGAATATATTCCATGAATTAGTCTTTGTTTTTATCATTTAAGTTGTGTTTTAAGTTAGGGAAAACGTTGGTTTTTGTAGAATATTTTCGAAAACGAAATTTCATGATTTGAGGGACGAAATGCTATCAGAATTTGGTAATTTTTGTATGGTTGAACTCATATTGGAATGGGTGTTCGAATTTTATAAAATTTGACGGGTTCCGAGGTGCGGGCCCAGTGGTCGACTTTTGGGTCGATTTTTATATTTTTGTAAAGATCGAAACTTTATTATTCGGAATAGTCCATTATGTGATTTGTGTGTGTTTTGAAGTTGTTCTAGTTGATTTTGAGCCGTCCAGAGGTCTTTTCGCCCGAGAAGTCATTTTAGAGTACCGGGTTGCCGTCTTCGAGGTAAGTATCTTGCCTAACCTTGTGGGGGGAACTACCCCTTAAGCATGAATTGATGATAAAAATCTGAACTTGATAGATTTGGAGCCTTCGGAAGTTGATACGAGTGGCAAGCGTGTTGCGGAATAGTTTCCAGGCTAGTTTTGAGGTAAGTAATGTCTTTAAATCCTGTCCTGAGGGTATGAAACCCCGGACTATACACCCTTCCACGGGTTTTGAAATGAAAAGGTTGAAACTTTAGAAATATCTTCCTATTTAGGCGACTATTGAGTTTCTAAACCGACTTTTAAGCCTATGCTTAATTAGTATTATTATATTATGATATGATTTGGGTTGTAAGCCGTGTTTGGGGCCTAGTGCCGATCTGTTTTCCCCTTAGGGGTTGTGTTTACTATATTTTCCTCACTGATATGTTATGATTTTACACTCAGTCTTTTCCTGATAAATTGTTTTGACACTCAGAGTATTTCGATACTATTTATTGAAAAATGAAACACTGTTTTGGGTCGAGAACCCGGTATGTTTATGGCCTAAGAGCAAATTGAGAGTGTCTGACTGAGTGAGGCTTTCAGGCCTATATTGTGAGGAGGCTTTCAGTCCTTATGTGAGAGGTGAGGAGGCTTGCAGGCCTTATATGAGGGAGGCTTTCAGGCCTATATTGTGAGGAGGCTTTCAGTCCTTATGTGAGAGGTGAGGAGGCTTGCAGGCCTTATATGAGGGAGGCTTTCAGGCCTATATTGTGAGGAGGCTTTCAGGCCTTATGTTGTTATAGCGCTTGCGCTCTAGGAGCCCCTCCGGAGTCTGTACACACCTCCAGTGAGAGTAGGTACCTATTGAGTGATGCTTATTGCCCGCGGGGCTGATACTGAGTGATGATTGATACTGAGCGATGATTGATACTGAGTGATTGAGAGAATGCCTGAGGGGTAACTGTTACAAGAAATGATTTTGGCCCGGGGGCAGATTTATGATGATTTTACTAAGTTTTCGAACTATGATTTACTTCGTTTTCAAACTGATTTTTACTGAGAGTTTTACTGAGGTATACTGATATTACACTTGTTTCAAGGGATTTCTGGAAACTGATTTCAAACTTATTATTTGATGAATACTACATGGTGACGTGGTATTTTACTAGTTTGTGAAATTGTGTATCTGTACTGTGTATTTTATAATTCTCAGATTGTGATTTATTTTCATTACTACTGAGTTGGCGTACTCATCATTACTCCCTGTGCCTCTGCACACAGATTCAGGTGACGATCCGGAGCAGTAGTTGTCCGTGCTCGTAGCATCAGTTCACGGGATTTCGAGTTAGCTGCCCAGCGTCTATATCTTCTCCATTTCCCTTCCTTATTTAGTTTTAGCGTTTGATTCAAAGACAAATATTATAGTTTTAGCAGAGTTAGATTTATTTATTCTTAGATGCTCATGACTATTGACTCCAGTCTTGGGAGGTTTTGTTTAGAGTTGTTCTTGGGAGGTTTTGTTTAGAGTTGTTAGACTATTATTGGGACGCTAAGACTTAATTATATTATTCTATGCTATGGTTGCTGCTTATTATTAAATTGTGAACTTTTATAATTGAACAAATGCGTAGTAATGAGATGGTTGGCTAGCCTAGTTCCACGATAGGCGCCATCACGGCCTGTTAGGATTTGGGGTCGTGACACTTTCTCGGATGTTGGCTCGATCTCTGACCTTGATGATAGTCGCTCCCAACATGGTTTTGCACTATTTTATTGCGGTAACTTGATCAGTTGGTCTTCCCAAAAACAAAAGGCAGTAGCCCGCTCAAGCACTGAAGTCGAGTATCGTGCTTTAGCCTTTGCAACTATTGAATTAATTTGGGTGCAACAACTTTTAAGTGAGTTACATGCTCCTCTCACTTCACCTCCCATAGTTCTTTGTGATAATCTCAGTGCACAGTTCTTATCTCGGAATCCTGTTATCCATCAACGGTCAAAGCATATCTTTCTTGATTATCACTTTGTACGTGAGAAGGTTGAAGACCAATCTTTAGTGGTTCGCTATGTTTCATCTCAAAATCAAATAGCAGATATTTTTACTAGAGTTGTTCCAATTCCTCAACCTTCGATCCAAGCTCATGGTTCGATCCCGAACATGATCTTGCAGAGGGCTATTAGAGTGTATCATCTGTTTTGAATTCACATTGTAGTCTATCTAGAACTCTATTATTGTAGCTTATCCATTGTAACAAAATGATTACCCTTCCTTTAGAATAGGTATTAGATAAGGATCTCAAAACTTTATATTTATCTTCAAAAACGTACAAAATCTATATAAACTAGAATAAGAATAGCAGAAGAATCAATCAGCTCTTATTTTTCCAAACTCTTTCTCATTCTTAATCTTCATAATAAATTACTAGACTCTGAATAATCAAACACTTTGAATTTGCACGAAGTGGGAGTGAGACTCTAGGCAACAGGACTTTAAATTGACCAAGGAGTTCAAATTTTCAACAGCCTAGGAGTTGGGTTGAACCAAGACCATTCCACATAAGAGTTATGTTGAATAGCAAAATCAGGACTCTTGTATGTTAATTAGCCAATGCATTGATCAGTGTAAATCAATCAAATTTTCAAGCTTCAATACACACCTTTGTCTTTCGTTTGATAATCAAACTTTTCACTATTATTATATTTCCAGAAAACACAGTACTGGACTCATGGGCTTAGAGACATGATATCACATAGGGCATTCTTTTGGTGATTATTATTAAATAAATGCTAGGCTCAATTCATTACGAATTGGTAGGATGACATAAAGGGTGTTTGGTGAAGATAGCTCGAACAACTGATCGATTTCCCTAACCATTGAGTGGAACGGCCAAAAAGGGCAAAAAGTCAACAATGAGCAATATTTCAATTCAATTCCTCCTCATTCTGTAAAAACGTAATTATTATTCAAAAGGAGAACCTTAAAATTTTAAGAGGTTTATTTCTCTTTTTAAGTTGAGGCGTGTAACTTTTTTTTAACGGACAACAATGTACTAATACGGCCTGAGATAGCCCTGACGGAGAAGAGAGGAGAATATTGAATAGGAGAACGTCAAAATTTTAAGAGGTTTATTTCTCTCTTTAAGTTGAGGTGTGTATCCTTTTTTTAACCGACAACAACGTACTAATACGATCTGAGATAGCCCTGGCGGAGAGGAGAATATTGAAGATGACACCGAATTATCTAGTAGACCGTGACTTGCTCCAAGTCCAAGAACGCCCTAGGGATGTACACTAAGGAGTTGCGTGATCTTTAACAATTGACTAGAAGGTGTTTGGAGAGTCACCTTGGAGGATTCATGCAAAGAATACCATACTTGGAGTCTTGAGAATTGAAAAATCAAGACTCCAAGCCAAACTGTGTGACACGGTGTCACGATCCGAATTTCCCACCATCGGGACCGTGATGGCGCCTAACATTGAACCCGCTAGACAAGCCAACGTTAATGTTTATGTACCTTATTTTTTTATTTTTAACAGATAACAAGTGATGTACAAATCAGCGAAAATAAAAGTGCGAGGGAAAATAAAGTCTAACAACTTAATTAAATGCCATTACGAAAATCATAATACTAAACCCAGAATTTAGTATCACAACTTCATGGACTGTCTATGAATACTACATATAAAAGTCTGAACAAAATAAATACATTTGTCTCAGAATAAAGAAGAACAGAATGAAAATAAAGTAGGAGGGGACGCCAAGGTTTGCGGACGCCTGCAGGACCACCTCGGAATCTCCAAATGGACTGAAGGCAACCTCCTCACTCTAAGGTCCGTAGGGTCCGTACCGGGATCTGCACAAACATGGCACGGCATCACCCTTCGTGATTTTAAATTCATAACATGGCACGGAATCACCCTTCGTGCTTTTAAATTCATAACATGGCACGACATCACCCTTCGTGCTTTTACTCTCATCCTCACAATATTATACACAGCATCATCCTTCGTGCTTTATACTCTTCCTCACCCAAACAAATCAATAACAGCAATCCGGCAAGGAAATCAACAATATAAAATAATAATAAGAAACATAACGTCCCGGCAAGGGAGCCAACAATAGAATCAATATCATCCCGGCAAGGGAAACAGCTATAACCAATCTCACCTGGCTATTCAATTTCACGAAATAATTCTCAACTTGAACCAATACTCGACAATGATCAATACCAAGAAAATTCTACCAACATGAATAATCATCCAATTAAACTCGAGTAATGTTTAATGAAAAATCACATAAAGTTCAACATTCGATTCACGGGCATGCTTGACACCAACGTATAGATACTCGTCACCACACCTATATATTGATCATATCATTAACACGTAGCAAATAAAACACAATACATATTCCCTCAAGCTAAGGTTAAGCCAAACACTTACCTCGAATTCCACGACCAAACTAAAGCCTCAATTACCGCTTTCCTTTTAGATTCGCCTCCAATTCAATTGTATCTAGATATAATCAGCTTAATAATATCAATAAATGCTAAATATTTCAACCTCAATGCTTAATTATGAGTTTTCTATCATTCTTCCCAAAAAGTCAAAAATCGACCCCGGGCCCGCTTGGTCAAAACACGAGGTTCGAACCAAAACCCGATCTCACATTCACCCACGAGCCCGAATATGTAATTAGTTTTGGAATTTGACCCCAAATCGAGGTCTAGATTCCCAAATTTGTAAAATCCCTAATTCTCCTAAAATCCCTAATTTCTACCCTTCAAGAACAAGATTTAGGCCTAGAAATATAATGGGTGTTAATGGAAAATGAAGAAAATGAGTTTAAGAACACAAACCTATGATTTGGTGATGAAATCCCTCTTCAAAAATCGTCCCTAAGCTTCCTTGATTTTGAAAAATTATGGCTAAAATCCCATTTTTCTACTGTTATAAGTGTTGGGCGACAGTACTCAGTGTGTCCGTGTGAGCACTGACGCGTTAGCGAAGGGCAGCCTATTAGAGGACTTATGCGATCGAAGGAGGAGCTCCCTGCCCTGCCTTCACGTTCGCGTATAAGGATTCGCGTTCGCATAGCTCTCCTAGGTTCCTGGCCAGCCCCCCCCCCCCCATAACTGTGTGTTCGCATAGAGTAATTTTCCAATGCTCTGCGTTCGCACCCCAGGTCTATGTGTTCCCATAGAGAAAATCCCAGTCCCACTTACTCTTAGCGTGCGCGTGGGTTTCCATGCGTTCGTATAGAACAAAACACAAGACACCAGCAAACAGCATTCTCACCAGATTTTTCTACGTCCAAACCACTCCGACACCTATCCGAAACTTACCCGAGCCCTCGGGACTCCAAACCAAACATGTACACAACCCTAAAAATATCATACGGACTTACTCATGCTATCAAATCGCCAAAATAACATCTTAAACAACGAATTTAGCATAAAAATCAAAAAAAAATTCAAGAACTTTCAAAGTTTCAAATTTCACAACTACGGGTCCAAATCATGTCAAATGACCTCCATTTCTTACCAAATTTTACAGGCATCACTCAAATGCCATATTGAACCTGTTACGGGCTCTGGAACTAAAATACGGATCCGATACCATCAATTTCAAATATAATCAAATTTCCAAAAACTCTTATAATTTTAGTAAAATAATTTCTTTCAAAAATTCATTTCTCGGGCTTGCGGTCTTGGGATTCAATTCCGAGCATACGCCCCCATATTTTCCTAAGGACCCTCCAGGATCGCCAAATCAGGGTTACAGGTCCGTTTACCAAAAATATTGACCAAAGTCAACTTAAATTCAATTTTAAAGGCAAAATTAGCATTTTTCTTAGTTTTTCATATAAAAACTTTTCGGATATACGCTCGGACTGCGCATGCAAAATAAGGTGAGATAAAAGAAGGTTTTCAAGGCCTCGGAACGCAGTTTTGACTTATAAAATGAGAGATGACTTTTTTTGGGTAATCACATTCTCCACCTCTAAAACAAATCGTCCTCGAACGGACATAGAAAAGTACCTAAATCGGGGAAAAGATGGGGATACCGGCTCCGCATGTCGGACTCGGACTTCCAGGTAGCTGCCTCGGCAGGCTGACCTCTCCACTGAACACGAACCGAAGGATAACTCCTCGATCTCAACTGACGAACCTGCCGGTCTAATATGGCTACCGGCTCCTCCTCAGAGGTCAAATCCTTGTCCAACTGGACACTGCTGAAGTCTAACACATGGGCTGGATCGCCGTGATACTTCTGAAGCATAGATACATGAAACACTAGATGCACAACTGATAAATTCGGTGGCAACACAAGCCTAGAAGCCACCTCTCCCACTCTATCAAGGATCTCAAACGGGGTGTACCTAGGGCTTAGCTTGCCCTTCTTCCCAAATCTCATCACGCCCTTCATGGGCGACACCCGAAGCAACACCCGCCCTCCGACCATGAATGCCACATCACGAACTCTACGGTCGACATAACTCTTCTGCCTAGACTGAGTTGTACGAAGTCTATCCTGAATGATCTTAACCTTATCCAAGGCATCCTGCACTAAATCTGTACCCAACAACCGAGCCTCTCCCGGATCAAACCATCCAACCGGCGATCGACACTGCGTACTATATAATGCCTCATAGGGAGCCATCTGAATGCTCGAGTGATAGCTGTTGTTGTAGGAAAACTCAGCTAATGGCAAGAACTAATCCCAAGAACCTCCAAAATCAATGACACGGGCTCGTAGCATATCCTCCAAAATCTGAGTGGTACGCTCGGACTGTCCGTCCGTCTGAGGATAAAATGTTGTTCTCAACTCAACCCTCGTGCCTAACTCACACTGAACTGCCCTCCAGAAATGTGAGGTAAACTGTGTACCTCGGTCAGAAACAATAGACACGGGCACACCATGAAGACGAACAATCTCCCTAATGTAGATCTCTGCCAATCTCTCCGAAGAATATGAAACTGCCACAGGGATGAAATGTGCTGAATTGGTCAGCCTATCCACAATAATCCATACTTCATCGAACTTCCACTGAGTCTGTGGGCATCCAACAACGAAATCCATGGTGATACACTCCCACTTCCACTCAGGAATCTCAATCTGTTGCAATAATCCACCAGGTCTCTGATGCTCGTACTTTACCTGCTGACAATTCAAACACCGAGCTACATATGCCACAATATCCTTCCATCCTCCTCCACCAATAATGTTGCCGCAAATCCTGATACATCTTTGCGGCACCCGGATGAATAGAGTACCGGGAACTATGGGCCTCCTCTAAAATCAACTCATGAAGTTTATCCACATTGGGCACACAAATACGACTCTGCATCCATAAAACCCCATCGTCACCAACTGTAACCTGCTTGGAACCACCGTGCCGCATCGTGTCCCTAAGGACACACAAATGAGGATCATCATACTGCCGATCTCGAATACGATCAAATAATAAAGAGCGAGCAACTGTATAAGCTAGAACACGACTGGGCTCGGAAACATCTAATCTCATGAACCGATTGTGTTGACCTAAGTCACTGAATGGTTTTGAAGATTGACAAATGCCTACCCAGTTGAACCAGGTCCATCAGGGCAAACATCTCGAATGAACCAATTGGCACAATAACCGTACATGCACAGGAGATAAACGTGATCTGTGAATTATCCATGAACTAAGAGGTTGTCTCCTAATGTGAAAAGGTTGCAAATTGATAAGGGGTTAGAGTTCGAGTTTAGAAAGGACAGAAATAAAGGAAGGAAGTTGAGATAAACACAAACTCTTCCACCAAGGAAGAGTTGCATCAGAACTAAACAAGAACATCTTAACTTCTGGCGCTATATAATGTTGAAGTATTCCTACTGAAGAATCATTCGCACAAAGACAGAATTGAAGCAAGAACTGAAGACAAAATTACCAGAGAAATTTTGCAAGCAGAATCCTTGTGCGATACAAAGGCTACTGGCTAGCTAGAAGAACTAGTTCCATATGTTTCTCTTTCGGGTCTAGTTGGTTGTAGTAGGTGATTTAACATTGTATCTTTCAGATTTATTAGAAGCAATTGTAATAGGTACACATTGTTCAAGTTAGAGTTAACTTGAAGCTTGTCTCAATTATCTAGAGGCTAGTTTGCTACAAAGGGATTAGAATTAGTCTTTAGGTTTACAAAAGAGTTTATTTTGTAAATGTTGTTTGGCTCAGAGTTGTAGTGAAGAGTTTGGGAAAATCCTACTGAGGAGTAGGTCGTGGTTTTTTCACCTTTTGAGCCAGGTGTTTTCCACGTAAAAATCTCTGCGTTTTTACTTTACTGCATTTATTATTCTGCACTAGTAGAAGTTGGAACACCAAGAAGAACTAGGTTCTTCTATTGAGACAGCACTCAAAAAATTGGACACCACACAAATCACCCCCCTCTTGTGTGGTATTGAAGTATAAAACATCAATTTGGTATCAGAGTAGGTTATCCTTGAAAAGGCTAACACCTTGGAAAAGATCAAAATGAGTGCACCACTTGGAAACTGGGAGGTTCAATCAACTACAAGGCCACCACTCTTCAATGGCCAGTATTACTCTTAGTAGAAGAACAGGATGAAGGACCACCTAATTGGAGAAGACTATGAACTCTGGGACATAGTCACTGATGGTCCTCTAGCTACCATGATGAAGACTACTGAAGGTATAGATGTACCAAAGACTAGAGCTGACTGCACTGCTGAGGATCGGAAGAAATGGGAGAATAATGCAAAGGCCAAGAAGTGGCTAGTGTGTGGACTAGGTCCAGACGAGTATAGCAGAATCCAAAGTTGCACCACGGCCAAAGAAATCTGGGATACCTTGCAAGTATCCCATGAAGGAACACCTCAGATAAAAAGATCAAGAGGTACTCTTCTATACTCACAGTATGAAAACTTCACTATAAAAAAAGGAGAGACAATCCAAGAGATGTACACAAGGTTCACAACTTTTACAAATGAACTTAAGTCTCTTGGTAGAGTCATTCTTGAAGAGGACAGGGTAGAGAAGATCTTGACAAGGGTCTTACCAATCTCTTGGGAAAGCAAAATCACTGCTATCCGGGAATCCAAAAATATGGCAACCCTCAGATTGGATGAACTAATTGGAAACCTTACTTCCTATGAACTTAGAAAGTAGACAATGAAGATGGATGGTCTAAAGAAGGAGAGGAGTCTAGCACTGAGAATCAATGAGGGAGCAGATCTTGAGGAAGATAAGATGGCCATGATTACCAAAGAATTCAGAAACTTTTTAATAAGGAAGAAGGGCATCTCTAGAGGAGGAAATTACAACAAAGCAAAAGCTCCAGAAAGGGAAATCAACGAGGGATGCTAAAAGTGTGGAAAGACTGACCATCTTATCAAGAACTGTCCTCAGTGAGAAGTGGAATGGAAAAAGGAGAGATATGAAAGAAGGAACAGGAAGAAGGAACTGGTCTAACCCAAGAAAACCACAACAAAAGTTATGGTTGCTGCTTGGGGGGAAGTTCAGATGAAGAATCAGAAGATGGTAAGAATGAAGATCAGGCGCTCATGGAAATTGGAGAATCCGATGAGGAATCACATGAAGAACTAGAGGTAAGTATCTCCCATCTTAAAAATAAAATAAAGTTCCTATCTAAGAAAAAACTCTCTGAGTTGCTACTTGATTTCATGGATGATTCCGAAGAAACAACCAAAGAGAAGGAACAACTCTCTACAGAATATAAAATACTAAAAGAAAAATGCATGAACCTGGAAATCAGAGTAAGTGATTCTGAAAAGAGAAACACTGTCTTGTTGAACCAAGTTCATCCACTTGAAACTGAGATTCTAGAACTAAAATCTGAAAACTTAAAGCTAAAGCTAGGATCCAGTAAAAAGTTTGTTGATAATTCTCATATCATGTTAGAAGAAAATGTGAGAAAACTAAAAAGATAAGATGTATTCCAAGGATGAACAGATAAGAACTCTTAAAGAAGAACTTGACAAAGTCATACATGAATTAGATCGAACTTGTAAATGGAATAAATCCTCTGATGCCTTGATATGGCTTCAAGAGAATCATAGTAGCAACCGGAGAGGGATTGGCTTTGGAAGTCAATTGCCCAAGTGGGATCCCAAAAGCAAGTATCTCACTCTCCCTGAGAATAAAATCTGCACCTATTGTGGTAAGACTAGCCACTACAAAATTGAGTGTACTGCAAAAGAGCAGGCCAGCCGAAGAAATGAGAGTTTTGTTACAAAGAAAACCTGGCTACCAAATTGGGCCAGAAAAAGCTTGATTCATCCATTCTCTCATAGAAAAGGACCCAAACTAGTTTGGGTTCTTAAAACTAACCCCTGATTTTTTTGTAGGTTCAAGTGAGAGGAGGCAGCCAAATTTGGTATTTGGATAGTGGCTGCTCAAAGCATATGACTGGGAACATGGAACAGTTCCTTTCACTTGAAAGTCTCAAAGGAGGAAATGTCTCCTTTGGAAACGGAAAGAAAGGTGAAATTATTGGGGTTGGTAAGGTAGGTAAGGATGACACACGATCCATTGAACATGTGTATCTAATAGATGGCTTGAAATATAGCCTGATCAGTGTATCACAACTGTGTGACAGAGGTAACCTGGTTGCCTTTACTTCCACAAAATGTTTTGTGATTAACCTGCTTACTGACAAGATTGTTTTGCAGGGAAAAAGAATGAATAACATCTATGTCATAGACTTGTCCACACTGTCTGAAAATGAACTCACTTGCCTAAGTGTGTTGGACAGTGATCCCCTCCTGTGGCACAAAAGACTTGGTCACGCAAGTCTAAATCAGCTAAACAAACTAGTCTCTAAAGACTTAGTGGTAGGGCTTCCTAACATTAAGTTCAAGGAAGACAAAGTTTGTGAGGCATGTGCAAGGGGGAAGCAGGTAAGATCTTCTTTCAAAAGTAAGAAAATGGTAAGTACCACCAAGACGTTGGAACTGGTTCATATGGACCTATGTGGTCCTATGAGAACTCTGAGAAGAGGTGGTAAGAAATATGTAATGGTGTTAGTTGATGACTATTCAAGGTTCACTTGGACCTTATTTCTAATATCTAAGGATGAAGCATTTGATATGTTCACCTCATTTGTTAAGAAAACTCAAAATCAGTTAGGAAATCAACTAGCATCAATAAGATCTGATCATGGTACTGAATTTGAGAATGCAAAGTTTGCTGAGTTCTGTGATGAACATGGTATCAATCACAATTTTTCTGCCCCTAGAACCCCACAGCAAAATGGGGTTGTTGAAAGAAAGAATAGAACTCTTGAAGATATGGCAAGAACCATGCTTCTTTCTAGCAAACTACCTCATAGCTTCTGGGCAGAAGCAATAAACATTGCATGCTACATAATAAATAGATGCATGACCAGGCCTCTGGTAGAGAAAACTCCTTATGAATTACTTAAAGGGAGAAAGCCCAACATATCCCACCTTAGGGCTTTCGGATGCAAGTGCTTTGTGCACAATAATGGCAAAGATTCCCTAGGAAAATTTGATCCCAGAAGTGATGAGGGAGTATTCTTGGGATATTCATCACATAGCAAAGCTTATAAAGTGTATAATAAAAGAACTATGTGTGTAGAAGAAAGTGAATGGAGTGGAGGAGAAGGGGAAATCTATGGTGAGCAATCTGACAAACTCACCATGTTTGGCAAGCATACTATTCTTAAAGGAAAGCTGGTGAGAGATCTGGAAGAATCAGGAATGATCTTTTCGTTGAATACACTGGATGTGCAGGGATGGAAGGACTTGGTCCTTCAGCTGGAAGGAAGGCTGGCAAGGAATGAACTGGTGGAGTTTATGGCCAATGCAAGTGTGAAGGATGGCAGGGTAACCTCCACAGTCAAGGGGATTCAGATCACATTTGATGCAAAGGAGTTGGGAGAGATTCTGAATATCCCTGCTGAGGGATATGATGATTACACTAGGCAAAGAAATCCCAGTCTCGATGGAATTTCCTCAGCTCTCAACATCACCAGATTCTTATGTGAAAATGAGAAGGAACTTGAGCCCAGGCTAGTGTTCAAAAGTGAAATGAAGCCCCAGAACAAACTACTCTTCGAATTTGTGATCAAGTTTCTGCTGCCAAGACAAGAGCGTAGGCACATCTCCAGTTACATGGACTTAACACTTATGGAGTGCCTGTACAGGGGAAAGCAGATTAATTGGCCAGCTTTCATCATCCAAATCTTGGACAGAGTTGTAAATGGAACCAAAGCACACACTATTCCTTATGGCTTTATTCTGACAGTTGTGCTTGCCCACTTTGAGGTTCCTGTGAAGAAAGCTGAGATGGCTACTGCTAAACATTATTTTGGGAGGAACACTTTGCTGACATGTGATTATATTGTCAATGTTCCTGAGGAGGAACCTGGTTCATCTAGGAAGCAGCCAGTCAATAGCAAAGTCAGTTCATTAGTGCAGGAAGGAGAGATAAAGGATGTGGAGATCCTTCGATTGAATTCTCGCCTTCATGAGGTTGAAGCTGAGCGGGATGCTCTCAGATCTGAACTAGCCAAGGAGAAGGAGAAAAATGAAGATGTTCTTCAACAAATTCTTTCTCTCCTTCAAGCAAAGACCCCAACCTCATCTTCCCCTTCCCAACCTTAGGAATTCCAGAGCTACCAAAAACCCCTCATTGCCCAGTTGTTCTGTTTCTGTTTTTGTTATTTTTGCTCATGGTAGTGACTGCTTTAGTTTTTTTTTGTATGGTGCTTGAATTGCGTACTAATCAATGAATTCTGCTATTTTTGTTATTGACTTGTCTCAGTTTCTTAGATAGCTTACATTTGTTGGTTTCTTTTGATGATTAATCATGTTTGCACCTGCAGTTGTCTCAATGGCCATGAGTAATTGTTAACAACTCTGGTAAGTTTATCATTTT
>ML423505.1:23018-52600 GCA_005239525.1 Nicotiana knightiana
CTAATGAACTTGGTCTCTCCATGATAAATGCTTAAAACCATACAAAGTGTTTGAAGTTTATACAGGGTTGAGCACAGAGTTTGTCATCATCAAAAAGGGGGAATTTGTTGACCCAAGTCACTGCATGGTTTTGAAGATTGACAAATGCCTACCCAGTTGAACTAGGTCCATCAGGGCAAACATCTCAAACGAACCAATTGGCATAAGAACCGTACATGCACAGGAGATAAACGTGATCTGTGAATTATCCATGAACTAAGAGGTTGTCTCCTAATGCGAAAAGGTTGCAAATTGATAAGGGGTTAGAGTTCGAGTTCAGGAAGGACAAAAATAAAGGAAGGAAGTTAAGATAAACACAAACTCTTCCACCAAGGAAGAGTTGCATCAGAACTAAACAAGAACATCTTAACTTCTGGCGCTATATAATGTTGAAGTATTCCTACTGTAGAATCATTCGCACAAAGAACAAATTTAAGCAAGAACTGAAGGCAAAATTACCAGAGAAATTTTGCAAGCAGAATCCTTGTGCGATACAAAGGCTACTGACCAGCTAGAAGAACCAGTTCCATCTGTTTGTCTTTCGAGTCTAGTTGGTTGTAGTAGATGATTTAATATTGTATCTTTCAGCTTTATTAGAAGCAATTGTAATAGGTACACACTGTTCAATTTAGAGTTAACTTGAAGTTTGTCGTTATTAGCTAGAGGCTAGTTTGCTACAAAGGGATTAGAGTTAGTCCTTAGGTTTACAAAAGATTTTATTTTGTAAATGTTGTTTGGCTCAGAGTTATAGTGAAGAGTTTGGGAAAATCCTACTGAGGAGTAGGTCGTGGTTTTTTCACCTTTTGAGCCAGGTGTTTTCCACATAAAAATCATTTATTATTCCGCACCAGTAGAAGTTGGAACACCAAGAATAACTAGGTTCTTCTATTGAGACAGCACTCGAAAAATTGGACACCACACAAATCACCCCCTTCTTGTGTGGTATTGAAGTATAAAACATCAGATCGGCTAAAGCCTGAACATCCAAAGCAAGAAGTCTCTCCCCGACCGGAATATATGCAAGACTACCCATACTGGCTGACTTCCTACTCAAAGCATCGGCCACCACGTTGACCTTCCCCGGATGATATAAGATGGTGATGTCATAGTCTTTCAGCAGCTCCAACCATCTCCTTTGCTTCAAATTCAACTCTTTCTACTTGAACAAATATTGCAAACTCTTATGATCTGTGAACACCTCACATGACACGCCATGCAGATAATGCCTCCAAATCTTCAGCGCATGGACAATGGCTGCTAACTCCAAATCATGAACTGGATAATTCTTCTCGTGGATCTTCAACCGACGCGAAGCCTATGCAATAATCTTGCCATCCTGCATCAATACTGCACCAAGTCCAACCCGAGATGCATCACAATACATCAATTAGAGTAGCAAACACAAGGCTCTTTTAGGCTCTCTTTATGCAACTTCAGTCTCAGCTTCTTGGTTGCTCTGCTTTCTTCAGATTATTTACATTCAATTATGCCGGACAATGCTAAGTGGGACGATGATACACATATTATATTTATTGAGTTGTGTGAGAAAGAGGTTAGAAAAAGAAATAGACCAAACACTTACTTAAATAAAGATGGGTGGAAAAGTCTTGTTGACGAGTTCTGTAAGAAGACGGGAAAAGACTATGATAAAAAAAAATGAAAAACCATTGGGATTACATGAAAGGCGAATGGACACTTTTTAAGCAATTGATGAGAGGGGAGACAGGTTTAGGATGGGATGCCACGAAAAATACGATTATGGCAGATGATGATTGGTGGGACCAAAAAATTAAGGTACATCTTTCACATTATTATATGTGTAATTCTTTTTTTTTTTATTGTTAATTTTATCAGTTTGATTAAAGTAGTTTTGATTTTCTCTTTTTACAAGAGAATGCAAAATATAAGAAATTTAGGAAACAAAGATATTTCGCTCATATGGTTTCGCTACGATGCACTGTTTGTTGATGTTGTTGCCACAGGAGAAAGAGCATGTGCAGCAAATCAAAAACAATCATCCGGCATTGAACTTAATCTTGACGAAGAAGGAATAAATGTTATAGATGATTGTGACAAAGAACACTTTATTCATCTTAATGATGAAATGAGCGATGAAAGTGATGATCTACAGAATATAAATTATGTTATGCTTCCAGGGCCATCACTAAAAAGACAAAAATCAACCGATGGTGTTAGCACCAGTAGTCAAGTAAGAAAAAGTAAGAAAAAACAGTTGCAATATTAAGAAAAGAGGATATACACTCTCTCGTAGAGTTTATGTCTAGCAAAAGTACTGTTACATCTCCTGCAGTTGATGAGACATCCATCGAGAAGTGTATTCGCATGTTGGAACAAATTCCTGATATTCTAGCCGGGAGTGAAATTTACTGTTTTACTATGAATATGTTCCGCAAGAAAAATAATTGACAGATATTTCGGGGATGCCTACTGATGAAGCTCGCAAGTCTTGGTTGGAGTTTAACTATCAGTTATACCTCAAGAAAAATGGATAATGTATCGTTGTGGTTGAATATTTCTAGTATTCCGTGTTTTAATATTGTGATTGTATGTGTAAACGTTATTATAATTTTATGTGTAAACTTTATATATTTCTTTTTATTTAGACATTGTGATTGTATCATTAAACTTTTATTGAATTAAAGCTTATGTTTGTTGAGCTTCTATTGTTAAGCTTCTATTGTTAAGCTTCCCTTTACTTTATGTTTGTAAAGATTCAGTTAAGGTTATGTTTAGAAAGCTTCAGTTAACTTTATGTTTTCATTTTCAGTAAAATGGAGAGTTCGGACTCTAGTGACATAGTAGATCCTTATCCAAGTTATTCGTCAGATGATGAAGATGAAGAAGAACTGGAGGAAATACAGAGGGAGCAAGATGAGAAGGAATGGACGGCTTTATGTCAAATAACAAGTAAATTGATTTTGGTGTATTACGGAAAATACCTATGCAAGGAAACTTGTCGTACATCTAGTCACTCTGGAAATGTATTTATTCAAGAGATATTAAGAGGAAATGAGACTCGTTGTTATGAAAATTTTCGATTAAGGAAGTCGGTGTTTGTTGATCTATCGAATGACTTAACTGAAAAGTATGGGCTTAAACCCACACGTGGAATGTCTATACACGAGATGTTAGGCATGTTCTTGATGACTTGTGCACATGGAGCTGGAAATCGATTGATACAGGAAATCTTTCAACATTCGGGAGAAACAATTCATAGACACTTTCATAGTGTTTTAAAGGCCATTTGTGAGCTTGCAAGAGATATAATTAAACCACATCAAAATTATAATGATGGTGCAGGAGCTCACAAGCCATGTTATGGTCGATATCTTCCTTTCTTTAGAGTAAGAAATATTTTACATAATTCTTTTTTATTAAACTTATAACTTAACTTTTATAAGTATTACTAACTTAAGATAAATTTATACTTGTAAATGTGTGTAGGATTGTATTGGAGCACTTGATGGCACACATGTTAAAGCAAGATTACCGCAAGGTTAAGAGATACCGTATATTGGACGTAAATGTTATCCGACTCAAAATATCTTTGTTGTCATAGATTTTAATATGTGTTTTACATTTGCATGGGTTGGGTGGGAAGGAGAAGTCACGATAGTCGTATATTTGGTGAGGCCCTTCGTAGACCAGAACTCAACTTTTCACGTCCAATTGAAAATAAGTATTATCTAGTTGATGCAGGATATCCGCATATGAAGGGATATATGGCTCCATACAAAGGGGATAATGTGAGATATCACCTAGCACAATTCTGTCGCGGTGCAACAAGCCAATTGCGAGACCAAGGGGGCGAATTGAAAAATTTAACTATTTGCATTCTTGTTGTAGAAATATTGTAGAGCATATTTGGGGTTTGGAAAGCAAGATGGTCTATTTTGCGAGACATGCCTTTCTATCACATTGACACTCAAAGAGACATCGTACTTGCTACTATGGCCATTCATAACTATATTAGAAAGAAATGCAATATGGATAATACATTTCGAGCAGCTGAGAATGAGAGATATGTTCCATCGGTTGATCCTGATGTTGGTACATCTTTGAGAGCTAATAACAATATAAATTCGAAAAATGTGGAAGAGCAAAGTGATCTTGTTTGGATGGGTCTTCGCGATTTGATTGCTAATGAAATTTGTGAAGCTTGATACTTGTAGTTGTATGAATCTTTTAAAACACTAATATTTATTATTTTACATTCCAATTGAGAAATGTTATTTTGTTTTGTTCTCTTGAAATATGCATATAATCTAAGTGGTTGAAATTAGAATGATTTAAATTAAAGAATAGTAATACTTGATTAATTGAAATTAAAGAGTAGTAGGACTTGATTTCAATTTGAACTATAATAACACCGAGTTAAGATCTAAAGTTAAATCACTGTCATTTGTGATTTGTGCATGTAGCTCAACTGTTCGGGGTTTAAAAATCAGTTAACTGAAAATTTGATGCAATGATTTTATATTCTGAATCTTTATTAGTAAGAGGAACAAATTATTTTTCTTTCCTCTTTTGTACAAACTAAAAATGGGCGTTCAAGAATTATATTTGTAAAAACTATCTTAAGTAATCATTTAAATTGAAATCATGTTATAATATAAATTATTTTTTATTTACATTTATTGTATGAATCAAATATATTGTCGTAATCGGCTCCTTTATAATGTTAACAACTTTAAGGATATTTTTGTCTTTTTAACGGACAAAAGTTCTTGCAAGCATTTGTTAACCAAACACTTCAACAAATTTTTTTAAGTTTCAGCACTTTTATCCAAACAGGTAACTGCTTATTTATAAAACAAGTTTCAGCACTTAAAAGCTACTTTTTTCCAGCTAATTCAAATGGGATCCATATCCTGTCTGATCACCTCTCCCCAATACTTCTTAGGTGGCTCAAACTCTTTTCGTACCCACCAAAACCAACCGTTCACACCTCTTAATTGTGGCTTTCAGACTTTTCCTCCGTACGTACCCGAACCATCTAAGCCTCGTTCCTGCATCTTGACATCCATAGAAGCCACACCCACATTCTAATACCTAACATATTGTATTAGTTTATTTTAAATCTATATTACCCTCAAACATAAATTAACAATACAAACTCAAAATAATACATGAAGAAGGTTAAAAGTACACCTACTAATTAAATTTAGGAGATATGACATTGTATAGTCTCTCTCAAAATAATAATAATAATAATAATATATATACATTTTATATGCTTTTTTGTCTACCAAATATATATAATTTCTGGCGCGGGCTAAAAGAGAAAAAATCTCATTAGTTTAAGGTTGATGTGATTTTACTTAATGTGACAAGGAACAAATCAAAACTTGTAATTATGTCAGGGTATAAAAGTGCAAACTATCCAAATTTGAAGGGCCTTTGATAGGGTCCAAATTACAAAGGAAGGATCTAAGGAATTACTTATCAAAAAGGGGTAAAATGGTAAAAGGAGCAATAGAATTGGCACAGCGCCACACGTTAATTGAATTATCCTGTAATCTCTTTTTTGTTTTAAGGCTGCAAAAGGAAAATAGGAAATAGGCCTTTAGGTTGTGTTTGGTCCTTAGAATTCGTACGAAAAATTGGGAAATGGGAAGGGCGTTTGTGTATGTAATATTGGGTGGTGGAGTTGCAGCTGGTTACGCAGCTCATGAATTTGTTAAACGAGGTGTCTCTCATGGTGAACTCTGCATCATCTCTGAAGAACCTGTAATTTCTACTTTTTTCACTTTCTTCAGTTCTATTTTATTATTATTATTATTATTATCATTATCTTGTTTTGACTGTTAAATGTCAAAATTGGCTACTTTTTCTTATTCGAGCTCAGTTTTAGTTCCAAATTTATTTGCAGTATTTTAAAAAATTTAATTTGTTTTTGTCTTCTTCTTCTGAATTGTGACCAATTTGAGTTTTTTTTTCTCCATATCTGAGCTGAATTATGGATTTTTTAATTACTAGTTTGTTTGAAAGCAGGAGTCAAATTTGATAAGTTGAATCTAATTGAAATTTTTTATTTTTTTTATATTCAGCTTAATGTTGATGGAAATGATATGTTTACAGTAGCTAATTTTTTGGTCTAGATTAACTGATGACATAGAATATACCTGAGGATACTTAAAAATAGTATCTTCGGTTAGAATTTTCATTAATTCTAAGACTTTTGGGTTATAAGGAGATGTGAATAACAAGTATTTTTCCCAAGCCTCTGTTCATTAACTTTTAGAAAATTTTAGGAGGAAGGGGGTGGCTATTTGATTTGCTAGGGGGAATCGCGAAAAGCTGTTCTGATTCCAATAACAATGTCACATGATAGAAATGCTAACAATGTGTGGATCTGCTACTGACTTTTTAGTACACGGTGCATACTGCCTACTTGAAGCTATGGCGGAATGATTATCTCTTTATTCTGTTTCTCCCTCTCCTCGTTCCCCCTTTTTCAAGGATTCATTCTGTAGGAGCAAAACATGCATAGAACTTAGCTATTTATTGTTCTAATTCCATATTCTGTTGTCCCCATCCAATTTAATGTCATTAGACAAAATGAAGACCATTGCTTCAAGTGATATGCCCCTCTCAATTATCATGAAATCTTACCTTCGGTGATTAAACAAAATAAGACCCAAATTGATCAGATGCTTCCTTGTGGAGACAATCATTCAATGGATGGTAACACATGATGGCTCTCTCTTGTTGGAGCTTCCATATTTTTCCTACGTCATCTTCTAAACTTCTGCTGCTTTTTTCAGGTTGCTCCTTATGAACGACCTGCATTAAGCAAGGGTTATTTACTACCAGAAGGTACATCTTAGTCACCTCATCTCTGTTCAGATTTTATCTTAAATTTCTTCCAAGCTGATGATCATGCTTTCTCTAGATTCGAAGAAAAGTTTGCTTGTGCATTCTGTCTTTGATTTATCATTAGTAGTGGGAATCATCCCTGGATCTAGCTACTGTTAAGTTAGGCATGCTACCACGGGAAATTGGTGTATTCAAGAGTTTGTGGTGGGATGATGGTAAGAGTTGGGAGGATTTCCTGAAGGAAACATGAAATGCACATTTACTACGGCAAATAGCACGGTTCACATTTAATACAGTTAATAGCATGTAACCATCTTTTCCAATATCCTGAAGCTCCTTGTGTGCAATTTTCATTTAGCAGTTTTATGTTTCTTTGACTCCTATCTTGCTGGGTGTAATCATGGGCATCTTGTTATATTGGAAGCATGTAAGATTAATTGTAGTGTCCTGATTACACTAGTTACAAACGAACTGGTGCTATCTTTACAGTCACTTAACCGGTTATTTGGATGAGTTGTTTCTGCAGTTTCTTCTTTTCTCTTCTCTCCTATATGCTTTTGTTTATACATCTTGAGATTTTATTCTCTGCAGATCCTGCACGTCTGCCAGCTTTTCATTGTTGTGTCGGTACGAATGAGGAAAGGTTGACCCCGAAGTGGTACAAGGAACATGGTAATTTTTTAAGATCTTCTACTGCCTTAAATTTTTATATTAATGTTTTAGTAGGCATCTATACATCATCAATTTGAAGTTATGGTGTCATAGATATGTGTAAAAGTGTCCAAAGTGATCACATCCCATTGCAGCTACTGACTGCCTTGAGCTTATAAAGGGCTATTGAATTACTTGCATAGAGCTATAGAATCACACTACGTGTTATTCTATTGTAGTTAATGTAGCAGCATAACTTTGTTATTGGTGTTTGGTTAAGGGTCGAAATCCCCAGAAGCGTTCACATAACTTTGACTACTTGCCCATGCAACTCATCTAAAAAGATGTGATAAATATCACAAACTAAGAGCTTAAGCAGACTGTACAAACTAGTTTAACTCATCAGATGTGGATGTCGTTTGATGTCTTTTAGGACTTCCTATTTAGAGGATTTCCGTTTCGTACAGATGATGTGATTAGTGATTAGTCTTTGCATTCAGAAGTTCATCTTTGCATGGCGTAGTGGAAACCTTGTTATATAAGAACATGAACTATTTCCTGATAAACTGGAATAGATGGTGGAACCAAGAGAGTTACAATATCTCGATATATTTCATCTTTATCACACTTTGAAAGATTAGAATCAGGGCAGAAAATTTTGAGAGTGACATTCTTGCTTTTCTAGAGCTGAAATTAGTCTGCTTTTACAACAGCAATACTGATTTTGAGGCACTGAAAAAAAAGCTTCAATAACCGTAAACATCACGAGGCTGTAAATCTGTTTTCATGGAATGCTCTAGCTTCGGATGGCAACGAGAAAAAAACTGCTGGCAACTGGTGTCAGTGATTAGAATATGTAATTATGTTAAGCTATTAATTTTAGCTCTAATGATATTTTTCAGTGCGAATGAATGAGGATATCTTCCTTAGGATATTGATAACTCGTTCATTGTGCTATTCCCTTTAGGCATTGAATTGGTCCTTGGAACTCGTGTAAAATCAGCTGACGTGAGACGGAAGACACTGTTGACTGCAACTGGTGAAACCATAACCTACAAGATTCTCATTGTGGCAACTGGTGCTCGGGTATCTAATTTATCCTTGGTCTTTTCTATTGTAGCACCATATTTTGTTGTATATTATCATGCATTAAGGTATTAGAGCACTGTGATCTTCTGATGGAGTGAACAAGGACTAGTAGCTTGTTTTAAGTTATCTGTAGAGGGGTCAGTGGATTTTGACCAAACGTGACAGGCAATTATGCTGCACTTATTAAAAGAATAATGAAAATTCTGCTTTATAGCAGTGCCTTGCTTCTGCATTATCTTGTGCATGTGATTTTAAAAGTAAACATATACAAGCGAACATATTATTTGGTACATCAGCCTCTGGAGGTACATTCTTTTTCTTCACGTCTTGAGAAGAATGTCAAGAATCAGTAGCATGAAATTTGCATACAACATTTTGATATGTGTCCTGTGCCTCCACTCTGTTGCAGAAACTAGGTGTCAGGCTTCTTAGCATAGATGTTAGGCTTCATGGACATTCAGATGTGTAGATTTCTTTTAGTTCAGCATTGAGAGTTTGAAACAGAATTGAATTAATGAGTGAGCTTTGGAGGTTCATGCCAAATGCTTTCTTTGGTATGGACAAAGTTCAACCTCGAAGACCAAGTCCCTAGTGGACAATGAAGGAAGAAATATATAAAGGCTCTGACTTTTCGTTGGCATGTACTGTTAGGCTTTGAAGCTTGAAGAGTTTGGAGTGAGTGGATCAGATGCTGATGGTGTATGTTATTTACGAGATTTGGCTGATGCAAACAGGCTGGTTAATGTGATGCAATCCAGCAGTGGTGGGAATGCTGTTGTAATTGGCGGTGGCTACATAGGAATGGAATGTGCTGCTTCTTTGGTGATCAGCAACATAAATGTTACCATGGTCTTTCCAGAAGCACATTGTAGTAAGTATTCTTTTGTGAAGATGGAAAACTTTCTTCTCTGTTTCTTACTCGAGGTTCTTTAGGTTGTTTGTAAATGATATCAGACATCAAAACTGCTTTTTCCCTCTCCTAAGAATAACGCATTAGTATAACTTTATTTTTGATAAGGAACATTAGTATAATTTTATTAGTTGCATTTCATCCAGAAAGTAGAAATGACTATTTTAAATCTGTCACATGTCGTACTCTCCAAACCATGCTATTAGTAGATAAAGAAACAGTGATCCCAGCAATCAACAAATGATTTAAAGATGTGAAAATGGTACAAAATGTGGGACTTCCACCCACATTTTTCCTCAAAACATGAAATCAGATATTGAGAGCTTATGTTTTCTTTCTCGTAATTCTTAAATCCTAAGGTCCACCAGTAAGTTATAGTTATAAACCACAAATATGCATCCATTTTGCTATTCTGCCTTAAGTTCATCAGCAGACAAACTGGTGTTTTTTCTATTATTTATGTAAAGCATTTGATTTTCGTTCCTTTTCTTTTATTGCTAGTGGCCCGCCTATTTACTCCCAAGATTGCAAGTTACTACGAAGAATTTTACAAGTCAAAAGGAGTTCAGTTTGTCAAGGGAACGGTCTTGACATCATTTGATTTTGACTCTGATCAGAAGGTAAAGCCTGTTGCTTGCTTCACTTAGGTGGTATTTGTTTGAAAAGCTTTTCGAGCAAGTGTTTGTTGGACCTGCTTTGGCATTTACTTATTTTTGAAGATTTCCAACCTCAATTTGACTAGTTACTTTGTTAATGCAAACTCAGTTTATGAGTTCTTGAAAAAAGTTTTTGTTTGATCTTTTTTTGCAAAATATAAGGTTAAACTTCTATTGAAGATTTCCAAACTCTGTCTGACTAGTCACTTTGTTAAGCTGGAACAAACATTCATCAACGTTGACCAGCTGTTGCATTTCCCAATTATATATATCACTGAAGTTATACTGAGCATGATGCTTAAATGCGTGAACTTGTTATACAGGTCACTGCAGTGAACCTGAGAGATGGAACCAAGCTACCTGCTGACATGGTCATAGTTGGTATCGGAATTCGACCTAATACCAGCCTTTTTGAAGGGCAACTTACTCTCGAGAAAGGAGGGATAAAAGTCAATGGCCGAATGCAATCAAGCAACAGCTCAGTCTATGCTGTTGGGGATGTTGCTACTTTTCCTGTCAAAATTTTCAGTGAAACACGGAGACTTGAGCATGTTGATTCTGCAAGGAAGGCGGCAAGGCATGCAGTAGCTGCAATCATAGAACCAGAGAAAACAACCGAGTTTGACTACTTGCCATTCTTTTACTCCAGAGTGTTTACACTCTCTTGGCAGTTCTATGGAGACAATACTGGTGATGTAGTCCATTTTGGAGATTTCTCTGGAAATCGTTTTGGGGCATACTGGGTGAATAAGGGTCAAGTTGTTGGGTCTTTTCTAGAGGGTGGAACGAAAGAGGAGTATGAGGCTATTGCAAAGATCACAAGGCTCAAACCAGCAATTGAGGACTTGGCTGATCTTGAAAAACAAGGGTTAGGATTTGCTTTGACATTGAGTCGTATACCAGAGCCACCGGAGGAGGCTGTTGTTGTCAGCAGTGGTTCGGGCTCCACTCTTGTAGTGGAGAGACCTTTACATGCTTGGCATGCAACAGCTGGAGTCATATTGGCTGCATCAATTGCTGCATTTGCATACTGGTATGGTCGGAGGCGTAGAAGGTGGTAAATGTCTTGTTCAAGAAGCATTTCCCGCGTGGAAGATTTTTACACGATGATTCCAGCTTTGTTGTATCATTTTAGCTTTAGAGAATTCGAAATACTTAGCCTGAGAATGGCTTGAATACCGATCTTGCAAACATGTATTCTGTCTTTACAGTATATATTAATACACATTTTGTCCTCATTTCTCATCATGCTCTGTTTATGTTCATATTGCTTATGTTTAACACTTAAACAGTTGTATAGATAATAGGAGAAAAAGACAGCTTTAAAACAACTGGGAAGAACATCAAAAATCAAAATTGATCAATGTTAATGGTAGATGCTGTTGGAGAATAATTGGAACTTCCTTTAGAAACTTCCATCATGAATTCATGCATCTTTTTTGAAGTCTACATAGCAGGCATTTTGAATGCTGAATCTCATGCTTAAAAGGTGCATTCAAGTTTGAACACAAAAACACTTAACGTGTGTTGTAACCTAGTTTTGAATATAATACTATTAGCAAAATGGCAGATATACATTTCCATCTAAAATAATGGATGAATTTTGGCAAAAGTAACCTAGTGAGGTTACTAAAAATGAGAATTTATATATATTTAGTCATTATATAAGCTTAGTACAGGAGTCCCAAAGCAGGGCATTTGGTCTAGTGGTATGATTCTCGCTTTGGGTGCGAGAGGTCCCGAGTTCGATTCTCGGAATCCCCCTTTTTGAATCTCTATTTGAATCAGAAAAAAGTTAAAAGATAATCTGTATAAGAGAAAAAAAACATTGTAACAAGATAGCATTAATCCAACATAATCATTTTAACAAGCATCCACGTGGCCAAACCATTGATGTTTAAGTGAAAAGAAGGCTAATGAATTAGGATAAAAACATATTTGCGTTGATTTGTTTACACCATATCAATATCTACATACACGTGTTTACTGCTACACTTGGGTTCTCGCGACATACTTCTCATTTAATAGGTGCATTCCTTCATAAATTTTATATATGAGACTTTTTGATTTAAACTCTTAATTTAGGATTTAACTAGCATCCAACTTTAGAAGTAATTCACCACAAAGCTTGTTATACTCCTCTCTTGTTCAAGATTAGAAAAAGATAAATAACCTGTTTGGATTGGCTTAAAAAAAGTAACTTTTCAGCCGAAATAGTTTTTCAGCCAAAAAATAATAAGTTGGGATTGTCCAGTTTCTTGTTTTTGGCTGCTTTAATAGTTTTTAACTTATTTTAAACACTTTTTGATTTTGCCAAATAGTAAAAAAAACTATAAAGAGATTAAAAACCCATTTAACCAGCTTAAAAGCCAATACAAACACGGTTCAACATATAGGGATGTTTACGTATATTTGAATAATAATTGGAACCAAAATAAAAAAAAAAAAAAAGAACCATGAGAGGAGCTATAAATAACCTTATCAACAAAGTTTTCAATCCCCTTATCCCATTTTCTCTCATTTGCTGTATCACTCTCTTCTCCTCTCCTCTCATTCTCTTCAACTCTCTCTACTACAATGGCTTCCACTTTATCCACAATTACTCTTCGCTCTCCTTCTCCTTCTACCGCTACCTCAACACACGCCTCAATTCCATTCCCCAAAAAAACCCTAGAATTCCCCATTCGCACTCCCAAACTCCACCACCGCCGAGCCACTTTCCTCCGCCCTCTCGCCGCCGTTGAAGCACCTGAGAAGGTAGTCGAGCTCGGAGATGAAATCTCCAATTTAACCCTCGCTGACGCTCAGAAACTCGTCGAGTACCTTCAGGATAAGCTTGGTGTTACCGCCGCATCCTTCGCTCCGGCCGCCGTCGCCGCCGCTCCTGGAGCCGCCGCCGAAGCTCCTGCTGTGGTGGAGGAGAAGACTGAATTTGACGTTGTTATTGACGAAGTTCCAAGTAATGCGAGAATTGCAACGATTAAGGCTGTTAGGGCTTTAACTAGTTTGGCTTTGAAAGAGGCAAAGGAATTGATAGAAGGATTGCCTAAGAAATTTAAGGAAGGTGTGTCTAAGGATGAGGCTGAAGATGCTAAGAAACAGCTTGAAGAAGCTGGTGCTAAAGTTTCTATTGCTTAAATTGAATTTGTGGCAAATGTTTAATTATTAATTTTGATTTTGATTATCTTGGGAAAATTGTTGTACTTTTTTGTGTTTTTGTAAGAGAATTCAGTTGTTAGATATAAAGTTTGTTCCCAATTTTCTAAAATGAAGATTTTTCAGCCGTATTTGCTTATGGTTCTGCTAACAGTGGCATATGGAGCTTTGGTCAATATTTTCTATAAGAATTTGAGTGCCTAGTTTTACTTTCTTTCTTTTGATTCATGCAGAACTAGTATCTATGTACAATTGCTTCACATAAATCCATGTCTGTAAGATAATTAGATGTTCCCTGTTTGGCTTGTGCTTATTTCTTTTTCCAAATTTAGAAGGGGAAAAGATTGCTAGATAATGTTAGTCAGTGATATAACCAATTGAGTTCATTCTATGCTTGAATTTTGTTCCAAGAAAAATTGGTTGGCCAATCACAAGAAGATGCAACTCCATTGTATTCGTTTAAGCTGCTTAACTGAGTTTAATTATGTGAGTTAGGTTCTCTCATTTTGGTTTTCTGGCTGTCAAAATAAGCTGTGATTATATGAACTGCATCAACTTTTGAATGATTTTATCCATGTTTACTTCTGTAACTGATGCAATGACTTAGCATAGTGACTAGTAAAATGGCTCACGAAAAAAATTGACTTTCACTTAACTATATAGTTGATCAATGCCTCAGTTTGTGACTAGCGTCTCTTCTTAGAACTAAATTATCCTGTTTGGTAACAACACTAAGTGTAAGTACATTTTTCTATGTTGCTCTCACGATGCACCTAGAGTTTAACTGCTTTCTTGGCTTCAGTCTTATTTTTACCTTGTTGTTATTCCTATTTATTGCCATTACTTTTTCATCAGTTCTCCACTCGAGGGTCTATGTAAACAGCCTCTCTGCGCTTCTAGGGTAGGGGTAAGGTTGCGTACATCTTACCTTCCCCAGGCCCACTCGTTAGAAATTATTAGGTTTGTTGTTGTTGTCTCACATAGCTTTCCTGACGCCAAGTTAACATTGGGACATGAATTGGTTGATATTAAAAAAAAAAATACTACAACAACAATATATCCAGTAATATTTTATCTTGGGATCTGGGATTTAGGAGTCATCCGTATTGTGTTTGAATATGAAAATACAATTAAAGTTTTGTGAGTAAAAACTCAAAAAACTCCTAAAATTTGTTTATCGAACTTCAAATTTTTTATTTCAAGTTTTAAGTTGAAAATTGAAATAATGGGTCAATTTGATAAACAACCACTTATTTGAAATAATCTCCAAGTAGTTTTTCCAAATTTTTGGAAAAATATGTTTGGACGAATCGGTAAATGTTGAAGGTTAAATGTACTCATTCAAAAATCAGAATTTATCTAGTATATTTAGAAAGAATTACAACTTCACATCATAACAAAAAATGGTATATGTTTTTAAGTTTTACCCGAGCTAGTCCGTATTGTACATATTTTGAAAGCACTAGCAAATTCAAAATATGTGTTTTTACAACCATTGCTTCTAAAGCTATGGAGTTAAATATGTTTCCTCACAACCATTGCTTTCACTCTCTCTTCTTCTCACATTTTTTACATATGTTTCAAGGGGCCGTCCGCTATTACTGGTTCTCCCCCTGTATCACTTGGTTGCAATGTAAAAAATTTAAAAAGTAAAAGTCCACCATTGAAGGCCATTCAAAGTTTTGCTTCGAAAATAAGATTTTTTCGAGTTTGTTACTTGTTTGAATTGGGTGTTATTCCAATTGATTGAAAATATAAAAAAGAGTTCAAAATTTAAATTGGAAGTGATTTGGAGTAGATTGAACAAGATTTGAGTTAAATTCCAGAAAAGACGCAAGGAAGAAGAAGAAGTCAGTTTTTTGTATAATTATGTATAATCTTGTATAATAGTGTATATGAGTGTATAAACACATCTTATACATTATTATACACTTTTATACAAGCGTCTGTAGACGAACTTCTTCCACAATTTTCAGTTATAATTCTTGTTCAAAACTAGTCCAAACCTCCATTAAATGACTTCAAATTTTATATACAACCTCCTTATACTATTTCTAACAAGTCTAAATAACATCCACTCCAATTGAGTTGAATGTTGAATCTTAACCTATTAATTTTGGGCTAATTAGTTATAAATTGAAATATAAACTACAAAATTAAAAAGTAGTGAGTCAAGTTGTTCTTACGTGAAACCGCCAATGATGATAACTCAAAATTAGCTAGCTGGATCTCCCCAAAATAAGTTGAGGCGAAAGGTGGAGGGAGCTAAAGACGTTGAATCAAAAGCTGAGTTTACTTCACTCCCGATGACATGCCGTCGTAATAGCACTGCCTATCACCACCATCATAATCACTATTCCTGGTGCTTTAAGGCCTGATTTTTTGGGGTACTTTTTGCATGCTATGTTCCAAGATATTCATGTAATGGTGAAATACGATGAACTAATTGGAATGATATTGTAATACTTTCTTTTTCTCATGTTCCAGATTCAAATTAAATTTTACTATTAAAAGGGAAACTATGGTTCTCATGTTATTTTAATTTGTTCGATATGAGTTGGTTCTTGCCGTATTTGTAAGAATCTTAAGAGTCGTTTAGTTTGAATATGATTTATGCCGGGATCAGTTATGCTGGATAAGTTATGCTCGGATTAGTTATGCTCGGATTATTTTTTATTCACTGTTTGGTATGTTGTATTAAATATGACAATTACATAAATTATAACAAGAATGTATAAGTTATACCGGTGCTAATTACCCTACCCTCTATAAGGTATAAGTTATCTCGGTATTAATTTTAATCCTGAGATAACTTATACCTAATTTGCTAACCAAAGAAGTATTAAGATGGTATTAAATTTTTATACCAACACTATACCTTCTTATACGTCATGTCAAACGATCCCTACTGTATGACCTCCTAAAACAGAACATACTTTACAAATTAGGCTTTTTGTTTAACCACCAACAGAAATTAGAGTTGTACCAAAAACATTGATTTTTAATAAATGTATGTTACCTTGTAAATATAAGCATAGATGCCTTACGAAAACATTTGACTTAATTCATGTCTATTTTAATTTGCCTTACGAAAACATTTGGTCAATTTGAATTTTTGTTCCAAACCTATTATTTGTGTTATTACGTTATTTGTATTTTTAAATTTTGCAACACCTGATTCCGACTGTGTTGGTGATTCTTTTATTTGATAATTTTTATTTTATTTTTCATCTGTTAAATAGGGAGTTTCCTTCTTTGATGCAGTGAAATCGCAGTGGTTTTGTTTCTTATGTGCACTGAAGATTCCTTTATTTATGATTTTTTTGTATTCTTACTGTGCTTGTTTAGGGATATTAAATTTGCCTGTGAGGCCAATCAGATGCTCATAATAACGTTCTCCGTCTGTCTTTTTTTTTTTTCTTTTTCCTTTCCGGTGGTGTCCGGCTAGTTTGATTGCACCTCATCTATTTCACCAAGTATTTGCTATATCTCACAAACATGAGTATCAGGTAATTTTGTCATTCAAGACTTAGACAGATGGTAAATGTTGGGAAGAAGGTCTTATTTAATTTGTCACAGAGAGTGCATTGTTATTTACTTAATTTATGTCTTTGACACACCCTTTACGTGCGAGCCTGTGTCAAGCACATGTGAATTCTTTTTTGATAATGGGTGAGAATCTTCTGTTGGTTCTGATACCATAATAAAGTTTGTAATCCTTTTTTTCGTTGACAATCATGGTATCTGAACCAGCTTATGCGTACTTCAATTAATTTTACGAAAGAGCTGCTATCTTTCATCGTCACAAATATCAAATAATTATATCCACTAAAGCTTGAACAGATAGAAAAAAATATGCCAGGCCAACTTGGTGGACAGTGGTGCCTTGCTAGTGTCATTACTATGATGCATATTGTTTTATGTTGCCTTGACGGCTCTTTGTTGTTGTATAGTCGCTACGTAATTTGTGCTAATTGGTAAAGTTGTATGAGGGAGAGATAGTCTTAGATTACATACTGAACAAATGAAAAGTTGGGCCTCTTTTTCTATGCCTTACGGAATTTTGTATGTACGTTTTGCTCGGACTGTACCTGCTCATTTTTTCTTCATTCATAATTAAACTCTTCACAACTCCTAACATGAACGTGATACTAAAGGGTGTTGTTGCATCTTCTGTTATATTTATAAGTTGCAACTACTGTTATTCAATCTGTATTACTGTAATAAATAAATAAAAATATTAAATTTTCTTAAATAGAAATAGAAACAGAAAGTTAGTAGAACCAGTATGACAAAATAAATTCTGAAAAAATAATATCGGAATAAATCAAGTCCACTGAATACACAATGCGTCCTTAAGGAAATTATTTCCCTCAAGTACCCGAGGTGCTGGAATATTATCCTCCCAGGATAGAACGATTTAACTCACCGGTGTATTGGTACCATAAACGCCGGTGAACTTCGAATCACTCAATGGTCGCAAAACACACTGGAAAATATTGTGCAGAAGAAGAAGAAGATAATCACAAAATTTAGTAAGTAAAGATTCTGGTATTCAAGGCATATTTATAGACTTGTTTACCCTAAAATCTGAGTAACAATTAAATTTATATTGTGGTCTTAAAGATACGTGATTTAGTCCGATACTAATTAATAAACAAGAAGATAAATGGATAACTTAAGTGAACAAGTTAAATCAAACCAGTGTATGAGCGCCTCGACCTCGAGCTACGATGACCTTGAGGAACACTAGCATGAACAGTAAAGTAAAGGAAGGATAATAAAGCTAAGGAACAATTCTGATGGGAGATGAACGAAAAGTAAGATTGTATATTCTTTTCAATGATTGATGATGTTTACAAATGAATTGGCTCCCTTTTATATAATAGGGGAGTCCTAAATAAGGTACATTTTCATTTCTAGAAAGGAATCTAATTTGTACAGTTGTCTAACCGCCTAGTAAGAATTCGTACAAATCCGTTCCAGAATTTACGCCTTGATCTTTGTGCCATTGCGGGAATCTCGCACATTCTGTTACAAATTCATAACGGCATTATCTCGAGGTAGTCTATATTCGGCCTCGGTATTGTGCGCTTTGATCCTCGAGCCTTGCACTCCGTCATCAGGCTCGAGCTCGATCTACTGAGCTTACTTGATCCATTTTGAACTCGGGCTCGGGGCGACCCCTTGAACCTATGAAATCGGGCATACCTGATTTTGACCGTATATAGATAGTCCCTCCGTTTCTTAAAATAAAATGATAAGAAACATTTTGAGCCTCAAATTTCTGGAGTACCTGATAATGACATCATCCTTGTGACGTAAGCGTTCGAAGTGACTGAAACGTCCCGTCGGTATAATTCCCCAAAATATTAAATGATTGACAGTGGTGGTCGGCCAATAGTACCGCCAAAACGTCACCGCTCTTCTATAAATACATGGTTCCTCCTCTCATTAAGAACTTTTACTTCCCTTTCGCAACTCCTCTGATTTCCTCTTCTCTTCATCTCTTTCTCTTCCGCCACTAACTTCTCCGCCCTCTTAGTGCAAAAAGTTGTCAAATCTCATCTCTTCCCGCTTCTTTCTACCGGAAATAATGGCTAAAACTTCAAAAAGCATTCCTCAAAAAGAGGGAACTTCCACTTCCTCTTCTTCCTGGTGGTTGCACCTTAAAGAAATACTTTATCGTCGAAAATCCACTTGATGTTCCCGGTCGATGTGAGCATGCTTCGAGGTACATCTGTTCGATAATGGAGAATCACCTCGAGGCCATGAAAAACGACATTGGCTGGGGGACGGGTTCGTGGTACAGATCCCTATCCACGAAGAGAACATTACCACCCACATGGAGGGGTTTTTAAGTGTGTACACTTACCTCTTCACGTTGGGTCCCCTCGATCCAATCGTGATCAATTTTTGCAAAAGATACCAAGTAACCCTCGGTCAAATCCATTCATCTTTCTGGCGAATAGTGATCATGTTTCGCTACTTCTCCAGCAAGGTCGAGGGGCTCGAGTTCACCCTTAGGCACCTTATCCGCTTGTACCGGCCTCAACGCTTCTAAGGGTTGATCAAACTCCAACACCGGTCGACCAAATCTTTCTTTGCCAGCAAAGATAAAGATAAAGATCGAGGCTGGATGAGCCGGTTCATTCGAGTGAGGACCATCGATATTATCCCCGAGGATCAAATGTCGTTCCTCAAAAAGTGGAACTTCGACCGCAAGTGGAGCTCAGTAATTTTCTATACTTTGACTATTCCTTGCATGGTGTTCTTATATTTATTTGCAGTGGTCCCTTGGATGCCCCATGCGATCCTCGATCTCGAAGACTGGGTCCGAAAATTAGCCGCGATCTCCTCGTACGACAAACGCAAATGGCGTGATTGGTCGAAGGGCAAATGGGAAACCAAACATCACGGTAAAATCCTGGTACTTTCATCTTTATCTGAAACACTTCTTTCTAATACTTAATTTTTATTTATGCAGAATGAGACCGGCCATTCCCGGGGAGAAGATAGAGTCCCCGATTCCAAAGTCAAAGAAGGATGTTGGTACCAAACCGCACACGCAAGTATACGTAGTCGTAGCAAGTAATATAATGTTAAATCGAATGTCGAANCTGCTCTCATAACCTTCTCATAGGCTAAACACCTATTCTCAATAGATTAACGCCTATATTCCTATGAAATTAATCTATTAGAACGCACTAAGATTACGATGTTTAATTAAGCACGGTGACTAGGTATATTCCTATCCTAACCACAAATCCGCTCCCTGAAGGGTTAAGATCATGGTCTCTTCAATTCTTCTCTAATATATATACGGCTTTCCCAAGCATAACATAGATAGTATATAGAACCTAACTGCTGGCCANTTTAGCCACTCATACTAGAATTAAACAATTGCATAAGTCTTTGCATCAATGGAAAATACTAGATTAAGATGAAGAAAACTGATAATCCTTTGCTTCTTCAATGATCTTGTGTGTATATTCTCTCCGAAAATGGTGTCCTCCCCTCCAAGTTGTGATATTGGGTCTATTTATACGTTTGGGATAAACCCTAAACATGTAGGGGACCCCGAGTCGCCCGATGTCGTGGTCGTTTCTCAATATTCAGCAAGCACGCCAAAGGGAGCAGGTTCCGAAGCCCCTACGATTGAACAAAGCGCCTCGAGGGACCTCCCCGAGGACATGAAAATAGGTCACTCCCCATCGCTTCCGACTTACTCCGAGGGAACCATTAGAGAAGCTCGGCCCTAAAAATGCCTGACACGGGCAGAGTCCCTGGTGAGGACGATCCTTTCTAGGGTTGCTTCACTAGATTTGATGATTCCGACCACGTCGATGCATCTTCGACCTTCGAAGAGGACTAACGTCTCTTCTCTAAGGTCATAACTCTTAACATTGCAATTTCCTTTTTCCCGCCTTACTTTAACTAATAACTTCTTTTCTTTGTAGGCCTTTTCTAAGTTTAAGGCCGAGCTGAGCCAGTTTGAGGTCGAGCTGAATAAATCATTGGGTGAAGGGAAGGCCCTAAGTCTCCTTTGTAATAAAAAAGAGGAAGAAATCAAAGGTATTCGGGCATAGTTAACCAAAGCTCGAGAATATGAGGCCGAGATGGACAAATAGGTAACTATTGTTTTGAAATAGTATGGCATTATTGTCCGAACTGTGGAAGATAATACTTCGATGTCTCAGTTGTAGCAAAAGGTGAAGATGATGGGGCAGCTTCGAGGCAAGGTTGAAGGGGTTAATGCCGAGTGCAACCAATGGAGGGAAAGGATGGACCGCCTTGCTGCAGGGAAGGAAGCTACATTAACCAAACTGGCAGCGGCTGAGGCTCAGCTCAGAAATGTCAAAGAGAGCAGTTCGTCCTAGGCTGAAAAGATCATCGAGCTCGAGGCCAAACTTTCCAAAACCGAAGCCGAGGTGGCTGAAGCCAGGACTCAGATCACAGCTGATAAAACTGTTGTCGTGTATTTAAAGGACACTGAAGCTGCTCAAGCGGAGCTGAGGGAAGCTGTCGACTGAGAAAAGTGAAGCAATGACTTGGCCAGGTGCCAATCTCAGAGAGAGACCCTCGAGGAGATTCGCGCTAGAGGCTTTGACCTTACTGAAGAGATTACCCAAGAAAAGGCGGATGAAGCCGATGCCATGTTTCTTATCTCCTCCTCCGATGATGATGACGATGGTGAAGGCAACCAAGGCGGGTCCGATAATGAAGAGAGGCCCAAAGCAGAACCCACTCCCGATGAAGAAGCTGCACCCGAGGGAGAAGCCGTTCCCAAAGGAGAAGCTGCTCCCGAAGGAGGAGCTACTTCCGAAGTGTAAATAGAGATTTTTTCTTTCCCTTTTCTATTTTCTCTTTTGTTAAACCCTTGTACATATCACTTTTTTGAATATATAAAAGAAGAAATTTGTTTGAATGCCTTCTCAATATTTCTTTCTTTATAACTTTTTCGCAATAATTTCATTCTTCGAATGGTGTATTCGAGATTCTGCCTCTGATGATTTCTTTGAAGTTGTTGTGGTTGAGTTTGAATAAGGTTCGAACCTTTGGGGCATGTACCCTTTGTGTCGAATGATAGGTCTTCGAGACATGATCCAAATATTTGTGTGGGCTCGGGATAATCGAACTCTTGGGTTCGGATGGGGTGAGAACGAAGTCTCGAACCCTTAGTGTATCGGCCCTTAGGCTCTTTTAAGTCGGGTCGTTATGGCCTCTAAGAGATGGCTATTTATTTAACCCTTTTCAGTTAAAAAGACTCAGTAAAAAATTTTATGTTTGTGCCTTGGCACGCATCTTTTATTCATTGGGTCTTTTCGAGGGTTTAGTGTCGATCGGAACCCCTTTTGTTTCTAATGCCTTAGCACAAGTTTGTGTGTAAGTAGTTTTGATACCTCTTGAGGTTTTCTCGAGGGCTGATTTTATCAAAACCCTTTGATTATTTTGCCGAGGGTAGCCTTTATTTAACCCATTTTTTGAAGTATTTTAAGGCCTTTAGTTCATAGAGAAAGTCAGACGTCTTCGAGCCGCATCATTTCGGCCGTAGCCTTTTCATATGACCATAGTCTTTAATGTGGTTGTAGCCTTCGGGCATGTCTCTTGGACTTGTTTCCCGATAGCATTTCGAACTTGTTCGAAATGTTAGTCCCCAAGTGTGATGGCCTTGGCCTTTACGTCGAGGGATGCCTCTTTGAGGTCTTATGAGTTCGAGTTTATATAACTCGAATTGACTACCGATGACAGTCCCCGAGTAGCCGATGTGTACTTTGTGTTTTGGCTCTTGAGCCTTTTCTCATATAGAATCATAAGTATGGAGCTCGTATAGTAGAAAATTTCTTCAAGACACAAAGTGTTTAATATAGAAAGGATGCTTCTTTAAATAACTCACACATGCATACATGTTTTGCCGCCAGGGTTCGGTTATTCTATACGGACACGGTTCCTTTGACCGTTTGGCCCATTACAAAGTTTTCCTATCGAGACCCTCTTAGGCGTAAAGTATTTTCCTTGAAATGTTAGTCCCCGAGGGTGATGCCCCCCCCCCCCCAGTATTCGAGGTTGATTGAAAAGAAGCCTTGTATACTGTTGAATTTCTCTTAGGTAGCACATAGTTGTTGCCTCGTTAAAAACCTAGCCGGAAAAACCCATTTGGGATAAAACCCAATCTAAGAAAAAAAGAGTGCAACACATGCTCTAAATCCTAAGGTCTTCGCATAGAAGGGTGTCTCGACGTCTTCGATCGAACACCTGCAATGAGTTAGTCTCGAATACAAATGGAAAAAGGAGAAGATTATACCTTAGAAATAATATCATTTGAGCAGTGATACATTCCAATTGTTTGGAAATTGTTCGCCTTCCATTGTGTTATGTTTGTAAGATCATTTTCCGATGACTCTGATGACTCGATATGGTCCTTCCCAATTTGGGCTTAGTTTCCCTTCAGTCGGGTCTCGAGTATTAAGGGTGAATTTCCTTAGAACTAAGTCCCCGACCCCGAAGTGACGAAGATTGGCCCTCCTGTTATAATACCTCTCGATCCTTTGCTTTTGTGAGGCCATTCGAACAAGCGCAACTTCTCATTTTTCATCCAATAGTTCGAGTCTAGTGTTCATAGCCTCGTGATTTGATTCCTCGGTTGCATGCTGAAACCTGATGCTAGGTTCCCCGACCTCGACTAGAATTAATGCTTTAGAACCATACACCAAAGAGAATGGAGTTTCTCCCGTGCTGGACTTTGATGTCGTTCGATATGCCCAAAGGACCTCGGGTAAAACCTCTCTCCATTTCCCCGTAGCGTCACTCAACCTTTTCTTCAAGTTTTGAATAATAGTCTTGTTTGTGGATTCGGCCTGGCCGTTTGCGCTTGAGTAATATGGCATCGATAAGATCCTTTTTATTTTTTGTTCTTCGAGGAACTTTGTTACCTTACTGCCGATGAATTTCTTCCCGTTATCGCGTATGATTTCAGCGGGTATCCCGAACCGACACACGATGTGATCTCATATGAAGTCTATGACTTCTTTTTCTCTTACTTTCTTGAAGTCCTGCGCTTCTACCTATTTGGAAAAGTATTCAGTCATAAATAAAATGAAAATTTAGCTTTACCTAGTGTCGTTGGCAAAGGGCCGACAATGTCCATCCCTCATTTCATGAATGGCCATGGGGATAGGACTGAATGGAGTTGTTCACCGGGCTGATGGATCATAGGTGCTAACCTTTGGCATTTGTCGCATTTTCGAACAAACTCCTTAGTATCTTTCTCCATGTTATCCCAGTAATACCCAACTCTAATAATTTTGTGAAGCAAAGAGTCAGCGCCAAAGTGGTTCCCACAAGTGCCTTTGTGGATTTCTCGTAAAACATAATCACTGTCCCCCGGTCCTAAGCATACCGCCAATGGTCCATTGAAGGTCCTCCTGTACAACATTCCATTCTCATCTAGTGTGAATCGGGCTTCTTTAGCTCGTACGGCTCTCGACTCTTTAGGGCCCGGAGGGAGCTTTCCGTGCTTCAAATACTCAACATGTGTATTCCTCCAATCCCAAGTCAAACTTGTAGAGTTTATCTCAGCATGACCTTCCTCGACCACAGACCTCGACAACTGGACAACAGTCCCCGGGACAATATCATCTTCTTCGACTGATGAACCCAAATTCACAAGTGCGTTGGCCTCACTGTTTTTCTCCCGAGGTATATGGTCTAACGTCCACTCCTTGAAGCGGTGCAATGTCACCTGTAACTTGTCTAAATACCTTTGTATTCTATCTTCTCGAACCTCGAAGCTTTTGTTCACTTGGTTCACCACCAACAGAGAGTCACACTTGGCCTCGATGACCTCTGCTCCCAGGCTTTTGGCTAATTCGAGACCTGCATTCATGGCCTCGTACTCGGCCTCATTTTTAGTTAACCTAGAAGTTTTGATAGATTGCCTAATAGTGCTACCCGTAGGTGGTCTCAAAATAATGCCAAGCCCGGACCTTTTCACGTTCGAGGCACCATCTGTGAAGAGGGTCCATACCCCTGATGATTTACTCGACTTTAATAGAAGTTCCTTTTTTACTTCGGGTACGAGGGTAGGTGTAAAGTGAGCCACGAAGTGTGCTAGAATCTGAGACTTGATAGACATTCGGGGTTGATATTCAATATCGTACCCACCGAGTTCGATTGCCCATTTGGCCAGTCGGACCGATAACTCGGGCTTGTGCAAAACATTTCGAAGGGGATAAGTAGTTAACACACATATGGGGTGACATTGGAAATATGGCTTTAATTTTCTAGATGCACTTATTAATGAAAGTGCTAACTTCTTTAAATGCGGATACCTGGTTTCAGCATCTCCTAAGGTTCGACTTACATAATAAACAGGAAATTGTGTACCTTGCGCTTCTCGAACTAGCACGCCACTTACCGCTACCTCGGACACAGCCAAGTATAAATATAGTTTCTCATTCGCCTTCGGAGTGTGAAGCAGAGGTGGTCTTGATAGGTACCACTTTATACCTCCAACACTTGCTGACATTTCGGATTCCATGCGAAATCATTCTTCTTTTTGAGAAAGGAGAAGAGCCTGTGACTCTGATCTGATGACCTCGAGACAAATCGGCCCAAAGAAGCTATCCGTCCGATTAGCCATTATACAGCTTTCACACTGTCCACGACGGTGATCTCTTCGATGGATTTAATTTTATCGGGGTTGATCTTGATCCCCCTATTTGACACCATGAAGCCCAGGAATTTTTCCGAGCCGACTCCGAAAGCGCATTTCTCGGGGTTGAGTTTCATGTTGTATTTTCTCAAAACCTCGAACGTTGCCTGCAAATGAGTCAAATGGTCCTCTGCGCGCAGGGACTTAACTAGCATGTCGTCAATGTAAACTTCCATTAATTTACCTATCTGTTGCTCGAACATTTTATTAACTAGGCGTTGGTATGTAGCTCCCGCATTTTTTTAGCTCGAAGAGCATTACATTGTAACAATATGTTCCATACTTGGTGATAAATGAGGTCGTTTCCTGGTCCTACGGGTTCATTTGAATTTGATTTCACCCGGAGTAGGCATCGAGAAAGTTAAGGATCTCGTGGCCGGCTGTGGCATCGATCATATGATCGATGTTAGGTAGTGGAAAAGAGTGTTTAGGGCATGCCTTGTTCAAATCCTTGTAATCTACTCACATTCTAAGTTTGTTTCCTTTTTTAGGAACTACGACCACATTGGCTATCCATTCAGGGTATTTCACTTCCCTAATGGACCATATTTTGAGAAGTTTAGTTACCTTGTCCTTTATGAATGCATGCTTTACTTCGGACTGGGGCCTTCTCTTTTGCTTCACCGGTTTAAACTTGGGGTCGAGACTTAGTCGATGTGTTTTAATCTCTGGTGGGATCCCTGTCATGTCTAAATGGGACCAAGCAAAACAAACTATGTTATTGATAAGGAATTGAATGATTTTTTTCCTGAGTTCAGGGGTTAATCCCGTTCCCAGGTATAATTTCCATTCGGGAAGATGCTCGATCAATATCACCTGCTCCAGCTCCTCGACCATTGACTGTTGCATCTGATTCCTCGGGAGCGATGAAAGCTCGAGGGGTAAGGAAATCCTCTTCCTCTTCCTCGTCCTCGATTTCCTGTTCCTCGGGATCGATCGAGACGGCCTTTCGAGCAATGCATTATACCTCATGTCACCTTCGATGACATGCAATTTTGTGTCCTGTATGGTCCCGGCTACGTTCACTGGTAGGATTATCTCTCTCTTTGTTGTTTCACTAGCCATGTTGAACCCATTTGGGACTCGAGATGCAGGTACAATTTGATCTAGCAGTCCGAGCTTCTCTACGACCCTCGACCTGATTATGTTTGTCGAGCTATTTGGATCCACTAGAACACGTTTAACTTGAATGTTTTTAGTAAAATAGAAATTACCAAGAAATCGTTGTGCGGATGAGAGAGGCTTTTTGTTTCCACATCATTGAATGTAAGGGTGCCTTCGGGCATGTAGTCTCGGGCGCGTTTCTCTCTTGTAATCGACACTTTGGTGCATTTGAAAATAGGTCCCTGTGGGATGTCGACCCCACCAACGATCATGTGGATGATATGCTGAGGTTCCTCTTGCTCATTCTTTCTATTGGCGTCTCTTTCCCTGAAGTGATTTTTGGCCCTGTCACTGAGGAATTCTTGAAGGTGACCTTCGTTGAAAAATCGAGCTACCTCTTCTCTCAAATGTCTGCAATCCTCGGTCCTGTGGCCATGTGTATCATGATATTTACACATTAAGTTAGGATTCCTTTGAGAAGGGTCAGTTTGTATAGATCTGGGCCACCTGGTGTCTTTAATCCTTCCAATGGCCGAAAAGATACCCGAGGCATCGACGCTGAAGTTGTACTCTGATAATCGAGGTGCTTCCACGGGTCTAGTGTGCTTATCAAATCCATTCTTGCTCATGAGTCCCCGAGGGTTCTGCCCTTGATCGATTCTTCGATCATTCTGGGATGAATTGCATCCTGACCTTTATTCCTTCCTCTGCAGCATATGGATGATATCGTTCCCTGTTCGACCTCGGCTCCCTATCGGTATTCCTTGAGTCTTTCACTGCCAAGTTAGACCTTGTGTTCCTTGACCACCAGGTCGGACCTCCCCGCATACACTTACTCCAGTGTCTGCACCTAAATATGCATTTAGAGCAACGCGTGAACCAACATCGACTAGCTCTGTAATTGGCACTACCCGGGGTTAAGAGGTGGTACACCGGCCCTTGAAGAAACTACATTATCATTTTACCCATGAAATCTGAAACCATCATTTCCGTGTACGGGTGTTTTTTGCGAGTTCGACATGTTTCAACCTGAAAATAAAGAATATTTGATAAGAACAAGTGTGAAAATAACGTGTGTTATCAAAATCAGCACTGGAATAATCACTATTATCTTTAGCCCCACGATGAGCGCCAAACTGTTTACCCTAAAATCTGAGTAACAATTAAATTTATATCATGGTCATAAAGATACGTGATTTAGTCTGATACTAATTGATAAACAAAAAGATAAATGGATAAGTTAAGTGAACAAGTTAAATCAAACCAGTGTATGAGCGCCTCGACCTCGAGCTACGATGACCTCGAGGAACACTAGTATGAACAGTAAAGTAAAGGAAGGATAATAAAGCTAAGGAACAAATTCTGATGAGAGATGAATGAAACGTAAGATTGTATATTCTTTTTCAATGATTGATGGTGTTTACAAATGAATGGGCTCCCCTTTATATAATAGGGGAGTCCTAAATAAGGTACATTTCCATTTCTAGACAGGAATCTAATTTGTACAGTTTTCTAATCGCCTAGTACGAATTCGTACAAATCCGTTCCGGAATTTATGCCTTGATCTTTGTGCCATTGCGGAAATCTCGCACATTCTGTTACAAATCCATAACGGCATTATCTCGAAGTAGGCTATACTCGGCCCTGGTATTGTGCGTTTTGATCCTCGCGTCTTCCACCCCGTCATCAGGCTCGAGCTCGATCTATTGAGCTTTCTTGATCCATTTTGAACTCGAGCTCGGGGGGACCCCTTGAACCTGTGAAATCGGGGGTACCTGATTTTGATCGTATACAAGACTATTTGGCACTGTTTCTAAAAAGTCTTGCAACCTTTCAGAAATAGTCATAGCTGTTGGAACGGGTAGGAATATTTCTGTCGAAATATTGCGGGAAAATAGAAAATGAATTTAAAATAATTCGGGAAAGAAAACGGACCGGACCGGGTTGCGTCGCGAGTCCTGGGTTATTCTGGATTCAATATTCATTAAATAATTAAATTAATTAATTAAATAACTGAAAGGAAATTTGTCCAAAAATATTAATCAATCAATCTTTGACCAAATTTGAATCTGAAGTCGAAGCCGAAGCCAAATGATGCTTGGCTAGAATTCATGGTTTAACATGTTATATGCCTTACATTTTATGTGCGTTAATGATAAAAATACACTTTGTATGTGCATAATGGAGTTTATTTCATGTGTAGGTGCATTGGAGATGGAAACCGAGCTAAATAGATGCAAATACATCAAAAATACGCTTAAGAGTCGAAAAGAAACACCCGAGCATTAGCCGGGGGTTTGGCCCCTAAAGCCAGGCTGTCCCTGGAGTTAGTGGGGCATTTGGCCTCTAAAGCCAGGCTGACCTTGGTGTTAGGGGGGCGTTTAGGCCCTAACGCCAGGCCTGCCCTGGCTTTAAGGGGGCGTTTGAGCCCAAACGCCTGGGTCCCGATGTCCAGTCAATTCCGAGTTTTGAAGAGTTTAAGTGTTTCCCGGTTGGAATAGAAGTCTCCTACATGTTTAGGGTTTGTCCTAAACATATAAATAGACCCCAAAAACACAACTTGAAGGGGATTCGAAAGAGAAGGAAGCCATTGAAGTGAAGAAAACCCTGTGGATTACTACTCAGTGAAGAAAATATTGATTTTCATAGCTTTTATTCATTATTTTGTAGTTCAATTATTCAAGTTATTTTAGAATTGATCTTATGAATATGAGTAGCTAAGTTTCTTAATATAGGGTTTTGATAGAACCCGTTGGGGGATAAACTTATTGTGATATTACTATAGTTTTGATTGGTTGATTAATCTCTATTTGTTCAACTACGTTCTTGTTGTAGTTGATTGAAGGGCCCTCAATTAGCTGTTCCTATTTATTATGTATCTACTTGAGAGAGAGTGCATATTTAGGTAGTTGTTTGAACAACA
>ML423505.1:52822-66906 GCA_005239525.1 Nicotiana knightiana
TAGTTATTATTATTGTCAGTAGAATTAGTAAAACATCACCAATTTATATTAAAAAGTCTTGAGAGAATTGATTGAGTAAAAGTTGTGTATTCTAAAGACTTTATTGATACGTAAATTCCCTGTGGGATCGACTCTAGGCATAATACCCCGGATTATATTTGCAACGCCCGTTTAGTCTTTTATTACACATAGTTGAGCGTGATAATATTTTGGCACTGTTGCCGGGGAGTTAACAGTATTATCAATTGAGTTGGAAGAAATACAAAATTCTTAAATATAGTCAATTTTCCTTAAATTTTCATTTTTTTTACATTGAAAGTTTAACGTTTTCTAACGTGTTGTAGGTTCATGCCTAGAAACTCATCGAGGACTGATGAAGTAGTTGAAGCCTTATCAGACCCCGAGAAAGTTTTCAAGGCCCTAAACCGGACCAACCGGAAAAGCAAACATCAACCACAAATTGAACAAATTGAAACTGACATGAAAGATCCACACAACCGTAACAATAATGGGGATGACGTGGTATACCCAGTCGCTCACATAGGGGCAGAGGCTCCCCTATATGACTGGGCACAACCCACAGCTGAGAATTTGGCCACAGCAATACTGGTTCCTCAGATACAGGCCGAGTCCTTCCAGATAAAAAATAATATGCTGCACTTATTGCAGAACAAAGGTCTATTCTCAAGGTCATACATCGAAGACCCCCAGCAGCATTTGAAAAACTTCCTGTCAATTTGCAAAACACAGAGGCAACCAAACGTCAATCAGGAGGCAATAAAACTGTTGTTGTTTCCATTCTCAGTGACTGGCGCTACCCAAACTTGGCTAAAATCACTCCCCATCAATTCCATTACCACATGGGAGGAGTTAGTCAAACAGTTCATGAACAAGTTTCATCCACCCAACAAGACTGCTCAACAAATTGATGAAATCTTGAGCTTCAGACAGAAACCAGTTGAAACACTGCAAGAGACATGGGAACGATTTAAGGGGATGCTGGTTATCTGTCCACATCATGGTATTCCAGAGCAAATGTTGGGGCAGCATTTTTATATGGGTTTGGCTGATACTGTTAAAGCAAATGTTGATGCTTCGGCTGGTGGAGCATTCTTGAGCAAAACGTGGAGAGAAAGTCAAATCTTACTTGATAAAATGGCACAGAATTCAGGATGGACAACAAGGAATGCACACATTACTCCTGTAGTTCGCTCGGTGTCATTCGATCCATCTAATTCTATTGTAGAGAACGTGGCCACCTTGATAACACAGATGAGTATACTCACTAAGAAGGTGGAAGAATCAGGACAAAAGCAGCAGGTACACATCGTAGACACAACCAATGGGGGCTTATGCACATCTTGCATTAGTCAACCACTTGGTAATCACTGGAATGCAGAATGTCATCACCCTCCTTATCCAGAAAATATGAATTATGTGTCGAATTATGGAAGCCAGAGACAAGGGGGGCAGAACTGGGGTCAGCAAGTTCAACCATATAGACCACCCCACCAACAGCAGAACAGTGGAAATATGGGTGTCAGGGGACAACAAGGTAATGCAGCACCGTATCAGAGGCCACAAGGTTATAACCATCAGAATCAACAACAAGCATACTACCCTCCTCAGCATCAACAGGGGGGAAAGCAAGAAGATGGGTTTTCCAGGTTAGAAGCTATGATGCAGCAGGTTATTGGGTCAAATGCCAAAATCAGTGAGAGAGTAGATGTACATGATGCAGCTATTAAAAATATTGAAGTACAGTTGGGCCAGATATCTATGGCAGTGAACAATCGTCCTCCTGGAACTTTACCTGCAGATACTCAGGTAAATCCTATGGACCAGGGCCCAAGGCAACTGATGGCAGTGACTCTCCGCAGTGGCAGAGAATTAATCTTGGAACTGGAGAGAGATCGTGAAAGCAGACAGGCCGAGACAATGGTACCCATGCCAATTGAACTTGATGATTCGACAAACTTGACCAAGGTAACAGTGCACCTACTGAAGGAGAACCCAGTGCACAGAGTGAGACTGAAAAAGAAGTGGAGATAGCTCAGAAGCCGGTAGTTGAGGTGGTGGCTGAGAAAGAAAAGTCCCAAATCACTGGGAAAAAGAGACCGCCAGCTCCATTCCCTCAGAGGCTGGCCAAATACAAAAAGGATGAACAGTACAAAAAGTTCTTGGACATGCTAAAGAAAATACAGGTAAATATCCCATTGATTGATGCGTTGAAGGAAATGCCTGGTTACGCTAAAATGATGAAGGAATTGATGTCCAGAAAAGTTGACTTCCAAGATCTAGCTACTGTCACCCTTACTCAGACTTGTAGTGCGGTGCTGACGCGCCCTATTGCTGAAAAGTTGTCTGATCCAGGGAGTTTTACAATTCCTTGTACCATTGGCAACTTAGCTTTCGCCAAAGCTCTATGTGACTTAGGGGCCAGCATTAATCTGATGCCGCTGTCCATATATAAAAGACTGGGGATTGGTAGAGCCAGGCCCACCCCCATACTGCTGCAACTTGCTGATAGGACGGTGAAGAGACCGTCGGGTATTCTGGATGATGTATTGGTGCAAGTGGGGAAGTTTGTATTTCCTGCTGATTTTGTGATATTAGACTGCAAAGTGGATGAGGAAATTCCCATAATCTTGGGAAGGCCATTTTTGGCCACAGGCAGAGCTCTTATCGATTGTGAGACTGGTGAACTTAAGATGAGGCTCAATGATGAAGAAATCACTTTCAACGTGCAGAAGTCTATGAGGCGACCTAGTGAGTTTGCCAACTGCTCTCTTATTGATGCTGTGAATGTGATCCCAGAAAAAGATTATGCATCCCTGACTGTTGGGGACCCTTTGGATGAATGTTTGATGAATTTAGATGATATGAATGGTGAAGAACTGGCAGATTGGGTGTTAGCACTTGAGGAAAAAGGGGTATGGCCAAAGGCTCTCGAGTTTGAGTCACTATACGTAGAGGAAAGAGAGAACCCGCCGGCCAGGCCATCTATTGAAGAACCACCTAGGTTGGAACTGAAATCGGAGGATGCTGATGTGGTAGAAAAGATACTAGAGTTAACCAAGGACATCGAGGATACATACTTTGTTGAATCTAGTGTCGTTAGTGTTGAGGATGTTGGTACACACTCCAACCATTTTTTCACATTGTGTTGGGATGATGATATGCAAATAGAGTTATCCGAACCACCTGATGAGTTGAGGGATAAAGAACAAGATGCCTACATTCTGGAATTCTTCTTGCCAGAAAGTAGGGAGTACACATTTCGTCGAAAGGCCAAGAAGCGCAGATTACTACATTGTTTTATTGGGCCAGGCAGAATTGTTCCACCACCACAGGAGCATGATCATAGATCAGATTCAAAACTTGAAGATCCAATTTATAAGTTCAAAGTGGAGGCATAAAGTGATTAAAGCATTTGCTCGAAGGAGCATGGAAAGTAAATATTAATGGAAAGGATGTCGACGCTACGTGAGCAGGGAGTTTCTTGCACCTTACTTTTATTTCTTGTTTTGTCTATATGTGATGCACTGAGGACACTGCATGATTTAGGTGTGGTGTGTTGTACATATTTGTTGTGATTTGTTGTGTTTAGTGTGCTTTCTTGTTAGTAGTTTTAGCTTTTATTGTTGGTAAGTTTAGCTTTTATTGTTGGTAAAGTTTTTTTTTTAAGTAGAACAAAGCAGAGATATGTGGACTCTTCCTGGCGATGGATCTCCTAGACAGTTTTCTTGAAGGAAGTAAGTCTAAATAAATTTTTTTTTTGTTTTAGGTAGTGTAGTAATTCCCCCTTGGTTTTTCTTTGGACCACGGTTCTTTTCCAAGGGTTTTTAATTGAACCGGGTGTAGGTAGTTTTTAATTTTTAGGAGTAGTAACCACATGGTTAAGGGCTTAATAGTAGCAATATCTCGAAACGTGTTAAGGCCTTGAGAACGGTCAGTGCTTTGATTGTGACGCTTAGGCTCAATTTTTGACTCCAGGATAAATACCTTAAATCAGGAATTCTTAAGATTTGCTTAACTGCTTTGACTGGAGTGTCGTGATAGATCCAATCCTGAGTGAGTTATGTGCCAAGTGTGTGTGAGGTTTGTATGTTATTCTGTGCATTGCATTTGATGTCTAGAACTTGCCCCGTGTGTGTGCAAAGCGAAATAGAAGTTTTGTTCAGTCTTGGAAGTGATATAGGCATTTATTTGTTGAGTCATCTATCTATATTTTACCCACTTAATTGTTATGTATCGTAGTTAACCCCGTTGAGCCTATAATCCTTTTTCTTTGGCAACCACATTACAAGCCATANGTCTTGAGAGAATTGATTGAGTAAAAGTTGTGTATTCTAAAGACTTGATTGATACGTAAATTCCCTGTGGGATTGACTCTGGGCATAATACCCTGGATTATATTTGCAATGCTCGTTTAGTCTTTTATTAGACATAGTTGAGCGCGATCACCAAAGCCGAGCCGAGAAACGATGATGACGACGACGACGCGAGTCTTGCCTTCTTCTTAACTCTTTAAGAACTAGAAGAAGAGAAATTGTATATTTACCCATGAAAAGTCTTTTCTTCTTCCAATATGGGACAATGTCCCTTTTCCAAGGTGGGAAACTAAAATATTTCATTTTCCCTCTATTTTTCATTCACCCTCTTTAAGCTAAACCAAGCTTAAAAAGTCCAATATTCCCCCACATGAATGAGGAATAGCTATAAAATAAAGGAATGCACGGACGAGTGTGTGTTTTACATGCAAGGATTAATTCCATCTTGATAAGTAGGTTTCCGTTTGAACTTTCCATAGTGAACTTATATCGGATATACTCGGTCAATCGGTAGATTTGATATCTTTGGACCGTCGAGCTTTGTTGTATACCTAGACAACATAAGTTACACAATTAACCATCAACCATCTGTGGTTCTCATGGTTGTGTTCATTTCAGCCAAGAACACCGCCCGGTTTCATGAGTGCTTAGAGAATGGGCCTTTACTTCCATTCCCCTTGAAGCGGCTTAAACTTCACACTCACATAGGTAATTTCTAAACGTGTAATCCTATAGACACACTATCTGGTCGTATCCTGCTAGACTTAGCAAATCATTAAAAAGCTTTAAGCTTTATTGACTCATCAAAAAGCCTTAATGCTTTACCTCGATTTCTGAACATTGTCTTTATCACGAGAATGTGTTGAGTTATTTGACAATTTTGAACCGTCATTCATAAATTTGTTTGATCTCTTTGAACCTAGCTCTTGGGATCTCCAGTCTGTAGGTAGAGTTACCGCCATGATGACTTGTCCTAGGCCTTAACCCCATTCCCTTTGATGATCTTTCAACTGCTTCTATAGATAGGCCTTTTGTAAGTGGATCCGACACATTATTTCTTGACTTTACGTAGTCAATTGTGATAACACCACTAAAGAGTAGTTGTCTAACGGTATTGTGTCTCCATCGTACATGACGAGATTTTCCATTATAAATAAAGCTCCCTGTCCTACCTATTGCCGCTTGACTATCACAATGTATACAAATAGGTGCCAAAGGTTTGGGCCAAAATGGAATATCTTCTAAGAAATTCTGGAGCCATTTAGCTTCTTCACTGACCTTATCTAAAGCTATGAATTCAGATTCCATTTAAAGTAATCAAGGCCTTCTTTTTGTCTATAACCTTTGACAACAAGTCTTGCCTTATATTTGTCAACAGTGCCATCAACTTTCATTTTCCGTTTAAAGATCCATTTCGAACCTAAAGGATTATTTCCTAGAGGAAGATCAACCAATTCCAATGTATGGTTATTAATTGATTAAATCTCATTATTGACTGCCTCTTTCCAAAATGTTGAATCAGAAGATTGTCGCCCCCCACCCCCTTTTCTCGCGAAATCGGGTTTCAACATTTCTGGGACAAGATTGGGTAAGGGATTTGAAGAGTCGCCACCTAACGGATTAAGATGCGTTAAGGAACCTAGAGCAATTAACTCATAAACAAGTTTGCATCACCAGAGATCGGGTAAGGGTTCAAATTACCTCGGGGGAAGGTGTTAGGCACCCCTCGAGATCCACAACGGTGGGTCCCGGCCGAACTTAAATTAAGCGAATTAGTATAAAAGGGGAGGAAAACAATTTGGACAATACAAGTTACTATAAACGGGATTGGGGGGGGGGGTCCTAGATTTTTTAGCCTATGGGATCATTCCATGCAATACTTTGTAACTTTCCCAAGTTGAGGTGTTAATCATAGCATTAGCACACGGGCTATCATCTCCTTACTACCCAATTAATATCTTTCAGTTGTTACCTAAGCGTTCTAATAGCTTCTAGCTCGTTCCTTATGCGTGCGCTACCCGTCCCTTACCTATGACCCTGGAGGTATTAGGACCTCTATTTAGGGTGATTCTAGACTGACCTATATTACTTAAAAATAAGAAATCTAGGCGACAAACAAAATACAAATAGGACTTTCATGTAAAGAAACAAATAAGGGCTCACATTGACCTCCACACATAAGCAACAAATGCACGCCATTGAATCAGCATACTTTGTTAATTTTAGAATCCTATAGGCAGGATATCTATATGAGAAGAAACAGAATATAAAGAAACAATTTTAATAAAGCGATCATTGAGACCTATTTGTTGGCTACTGACTTTATTAAGCATGAATCTGGGCACTTCCAGGCAGCAAATTGTCACAATTTTTAGGCCCAGAATCATTAGCAACCCTTACACATTAGCCTAAGTGATAGCCATAATTGGTCGAACTCAGAACTGATTAACGGAATCCTATAGGCATGGTTTCTACGAGTTTATTATAGACTTATAATATGGTTTCTAAGTGAACTACTGATTTTAACTCATAAAGACAGGTTTTTATTCCTTTTAAGTCCTATAGGCATGCTTGCTAATTGCAGAATTGATTTAAACCCCTATAGGCATGATTTCTAAGTTGAGACTGATCTTTACTTCCTATAGTCATGATTTCTATTTACTGACTTGATTTAAACTCTTATAGACAGGATTTCTAAGTTTGAAAACTGATTTCACCCTATAGGCATGATATGTATTAGTTTAAATCCTATAGGCATGATTTCTAGGTTTGAACTGATATTTATTTCCTATAAGCATGGTATCCGGGGGGATCTATGTAGGGGAGAGGGGGTCGTATGCCACCCGGTCGCTCAGATAGAATTGTATTTATGTACTAGTATTTCACGAACAAAAGATATATAAACAAAGCAATGGCACCCTCAGTAACAATGTGACTGCAGGTGCCTTGGTGTAAGTCTGGTCTTTCCGGATAAAAGACCCAGGATCGATGCTAGGTTCGCCAATGCAGTTCCATTTTACCTTTCCTCTACTTGTTCCATTTTTCCATTCTCTTTTCTTTTCTTCTCTTTTTCTTATTTTCTTCATCTTTGTATTTTCTCTCTTTATAAAACCCTATTTTTTTATTTATTTAAATTATAAAATAAATTTTTCTTCTGTTTTATCTTTCTACATCTCAAAATTTTTTATTTTAATATGATTTAATTATTATTTTGAATCCATCAAATGTTATTTTCTCCTTGATTTCAAATAAATGACCAAATATTTTCCTCAGTGCAATTCAATATTACTTTTCCTCTACTTGTTTCCTTTTTCCATTCTCTATTCTTTTAAGTTTTTGTTTTCTAATTTTCTCTCTTTATACAACCCCATTTTTATGTTTATTTAAATTATAAAATTAGATTTGCTTCTATTTTCTTTTTCTACATCTCAATTATTTCATTTGAATCTGATTTTAATTATTATTTTTATCCATCTAATGTTATTTTTTTCCTGATTTCAAATACATGACTAAATATTCTTTGTTTGCTTCACATATTTATATGCACTAAGAACCTTGTAAAGCGAACTGAATTAATTTAAAATGGGTCGAACCGAACCGATCCAAACCGTATTAATTCAAAATAGAGGGAACCGACCAAATGTATACCCTATTTAACCTCCTCAACTAGTGGTAAATTTGCATTAAATATAGTGGCACCCGTAGTCATCAAATCCTGGATCCGCCTCTAAATTGGTATCTATTAATCGTATATAGGCAGAATTTTAAGCAGGTTGCTAGAAAAGGTTATTATTTCAAACAAACAGAATCCTGTAGACATGGTCAATAATGCACGTTGGGTTTTAAAAAAATGTGTGGATCCTAGTACAGGATTTCTAATGCAGAATTAACGAAAAGGCCTATAAACAGGATCTCTAATATGCGAGTGTAAAAGAACAGAACTAAACAATCAAGAAATTCCTATAGGCGGGATCTCTAAACAAGTAGTAGCAATCACATGTCTTGGTCAACATAATTAAACCTATAGGCAGGATTTCTACCCAAGTTTAACAAAAATAGAAGGAAACCCCCCCAACTTTCACAAATCAACCCCAAATCTGTTATTACAGAAATTATTACAACCCAGAATGGATAAATTACATAATAGTATCCATTACACTATAGGAAGCCTTCATAGGCCCAATATAAACCTGGGTACCAGGCCTTCCAACAGAACAACTTTGGAGTATAGTAATGATCCATCCATGGCACATTAAAAGTCAGGCTTCCAGTGTGTAAAAGTTCCCAAGGGCCTCAGAGACCCCGGAAAATGCTCACACCAGAACCACATTCAGAAGGTAACTCATAAAAGATTGGAAAACCAGCCCCAATGTGTCAGAGTTCAAAGAAGTCTCAAGGACCCTAGGCAGTGCTCACACTGGGGGTGGTTGAGAACCTAAATGACTAAGAGTAGGGGTTTTAAAACTAGTATATAAAGGAAAAGGGGCAGATTTCAAAATAGTTCAATTTCATAAGAAAGAAAGTTCAGAACACAGAGTTGCAGGAAGAACTGCACCAAGAAGCAAACAAGGTTCATGTTCAGCACATAGTTCAAACAAGTTGTCATCTGATTAAGCTAAGTATTCATGCTAGTATTTAAAATAGTCATGGCTAAAACACAGAAGTAATTAGGCAAAAACATTTGAATTAAAGAGACATGACATATGAGTTAAGCAACAGACAAGTGATCACATGTTTACAATACCTTGCAAGAAAACAGAATAAACCTTAATCTTAGGAGAGGATTCATATTATTTGAAATAACTTAGTCTTAGGTTAACAATATCATCAAATTGTCATAGAAAGGGCATAATCATGCTAGGAATTGAAACAAGCTAGTCAAACTGTCACGACCCAAAATCCATTAAGGTCGTGATGGCGCTCAGTCAGGCAAGCCAACGCTCATTAGTTAATTAAATTCCTATTTTAGTATTTTGAAAATTGTTACCTTTTATTTCATTATATAAAGATCAAATAAAGTTATCGAGTAAACAACGATGTTTTAAATAACTCAATCGACAAATACATCCCAAAGTCATCCTAGAACCCGGTGTCACAAGTTCATGAGCAATTTCTAAGAAAAACCAAATGAAATACAATAACCGTCCAGAATACAAATGGGACAGTAAAGAAAGTACAATACATCTGAGGAAGACTCTGTTAGCTGCGGATCGTCTCGAGGGGAGCAGCTCTCCTAAGTCTCCAGGTCAGCCACATCACTGCATCAAGCGGGCCACTAGATATACATGTACTTGTGCGATAAAAATGCACATCAAGTGTAGTATGAGTACGAAAACAACGTGTACCCAGTAAGTATCCCGCCTAACCTCGAAGAGGTAGTGACGAGAGCTCAAATTTGACACTTGCTAGAGGTCAATTTAATAAAAATCAAGGGTGACACTAAGCATGGATAATTATCAAATAGTGATAGGAAATAACAACTTCTTCCACATTTACAAACTTTAAATCTTCGTCCTTTCAGCTGACAACTTATAACTCAAGGCCAATAAAAAATTAAAAATCCCAGAAAGTACCCAGCAAATATCATGCGCAAGAAATGTCGAGGGTCGAACGGTTCGAACCAACGATAAATGTAAATTGTGCACTGCCGAAGGGTCGAACGGCTCGAACCATATATGCATCTATTACCATGCTCGCGAATCGATCATGCGACGCGGTCATATATAAATAATAGAGTTACCCTGCTCGCGAATCATACATGCGACTCAGGTACTCGTAGATACACACATTCACACAAATCACATTTTATCAGGAGAACAATTTCCCAAGGAAGTGATAAAATTCTCTTTTAATGGACGCAAAGATAGTATTTAAATATTTTTTAGAAATTCATTTACCAATTTCGATAAGGTTTAATCATTTCCAAATTCATCAATAAAGTTACAAGTATGGCAAATAAAACATGCTTTTGGGTCCTAGACTACTCAGACATAAGCATAATAGTAGCTACACACGGACTCCCGTCACCTCGTGCGTATGTATCCCCCACAAATAGTAGGACGTATTTAATTATTTCTCCTATGGGGACAATACCCTCTTACAAGGTTATAAAGGAGACTTGCCTCGCTCTAAAGTTCCATAAACGACTTCAAAGCCCTTCCGACGACTCAAATTGATGCACAACGCCCCAAAACTAGCCAAATAACGGGCAAATACACTTTAATACTTATAACAATTCAATTTATATAAATTCCTAACTCCGCTCGGAAAGTCGATAAAATCACCCTGGGGCCCACGTGCCCGGATTCTGAAATTTTTTGAAGATAAATGTCACGCCCCGAAATCCCACCATCGGGCCGTGATGGCGTCTAACATTGAACCCACTAGACAAGCCAACGTGTATAGATAAACTAGCATATTAACATCAATTTAATAGGATGAACTAAACGGTTCACAATTTAACAGCGGAAATAAATATGGTTTCAAGCTAAATAAGGACAACATAATACAACAACGCGTAAATTTTCCCAAAACCTGGAGTCAAAAACTCACGAACTGTCTATAAGAGTGCTAAATACAAGTCTGAAAAGAGAATACATAGTTCTCACTGAAACTAGGGAAAAAAACAAGACAGAAGTGAAGACAAAGGGATGGAAGAGACGCCAAGGGCCACGAACGCCAGCGGGTATACCTTGAAGCCTCTATGATAAGCTGGAAGACACTCCCACTAATGATGTCCTCCGGGTCCGGATGCATAATCTACACCATAAAGAAGTGCAGGTGTAGCATCAGTACAACCGACCCCATGTACTGAGTAAGTGCCGAGCCTAACTCGGCGAAGTAGTGACGAGGCTAAGACACGACAACAAAGTGTGCCTGTGCAGTTCAATAGTATAGCAGAAACTAAACAAGAATACAATTACGGGGAGAACATGTTGGGGGTAAGAGATAGCAAATACTGAAATGACAGAAACGAAAACAACAGTCTGAAATATCTGAAAATAATAACGGGAAATGACAACACAGATTAAACAGTGAAAGATGCGGCACGGCATGTCCCCTCGTGCATAATAATAATANAACATGGCACAGAATGTCCCCTCGTTCATAATAAATATAAACATGGGACGGAATATCCCCTCATGCATAATAAATATAAACATGGCACGGAATGTCCCCTCGTGCATAATAAATATAAACATGGCATGGAATGTACCCTCCTACATAATAATATAAAACACGGCACGGCATCACCCTTCGTGCTTTAACACTCTTCCTCACCCAAACAGCAATCACAAACAAGGGCAAGGAAATAAACAGAGTAAAAATAGAAATCCCAGCAAGGGAAAATCAATTAAACAATTAAATCCCGGCAAGGGAACATCAATTAAGCAATTAAATCCTGGCAAGGGAACATCAATTAAACAATTAAATCCCGGCAAAGTAACTATACAATGATGACCCGGCAAGGGTACATTTCAATAACTCTTTCTCTTTCTTTCACTTTCATTTCCATAATTTATTCTATTACTCGAGCCAATGCTCCAAATGATATAATTATCTCATATTCCTTCATCATTCGTTTCACAATTTGAGTCAATGCTCCAAAGATGTAATTATCTCATATATTAATTTGAGCCAATGCTCCAAAGATGTTTAAAGATTACAATTCCCTTCACATGCCCTTTACAACGTATATAAATCCTCAATTAGGCATAGAAATTACAACAAAGTCAGAATATTCACAATATAGGGACTCACGGTCATGCTAGACACTAATGTATAGATACTCATCACCATGCCTATACATCATATTTGACAATTAGCAAAAAGCAAATAATACTCAACTCCTATCCCCTCAAGCTAAGGTTAGACCAAACACTTACCTCGGGTCCAAAGTATAGCAATCAAACCTCTAACACCGCCTTTACTTTAGAATTCGACTCCGGAATGGTATTATCTAGACATAATCAACTCAAGTATATCAATAAGGATTCAATGATTCAATTACATGGCCTAATTATCCATTTCCTAGCATTCTTCCAAAATTATCAAAATTCGACCCCGGATCCGCTCGCTTGGATTCTTGAAATACTCGAAGGGAACACTCACCCAAATCTTAAGGATCATAAATATACGATTTTTACTTGATTTCATGGCCAATTCGCAAAAAATTCTAAAGTGATCACAAGTTCTAGGTTACTACCCAATTTCTTGAATTTTTGCACTAGTTTATGTAGTTAATTAGGCTAGGATGCATGCATGAAACAAATTTCTAGGTGGAATTCACTTACCTTATGAGACATGGTTGATAGCTCTTAAAAAATGGAGGAAATCGCCTAAGGAAGAAGATGGAAAATGAAAAAAATGGGTTTAAACCCCGTTTTTAAAACTCACTGCCTGAACAGTGAACTCGCGCCTGCGGCTCTGGGGACCGCACCTGCGGTCTCGCACTTGCGAGAAGAATCTCGCACCCGCGAAATTGGGCTAGGGGGTCTGGGATCGCACCTACGAAGTGGAGACCGCACCTGCGGTGGCTGGCCAGGCCACTAGTGATCGCACCTGCGATGTCTGGGACCACACCTGCGGTCTCACACCTGCGATGCTGGGCAACCGCACCTGCGGTCACACCAGAGCAGGTGCACCAGCAGCCTTGTTTGCTAGTTTTTAGACCCGTTAGGTGCCCGGAAGGCACCTGGGCCCACCCGAGCCCTAGTCCAAATATACCAACGAGTCTCAAATCATATTACGGACTCGCTTGAGCCTTCGGAACACTCAAAACAACGCTAAAACTCGAAATCACACCCTTAAACCTCAAGAACCAAACTTAGGAATTTTAAAGTTTCTAAACTTCGCTAACAACGTGTCGAACTGACCTATACAACTCGGAATGATACCAAATTTGACAGATAACTCCCACAACATCCTACGAACTTATCTGTGCGATCAAATCGCCAAAACAACATCATATACATCGAATTAGGCCTCAAAATCCATGAATTCTATCATATTTCATAAAACATCAAATTTTCCATTTTAAGTCCGAAACCCGTCAAACGAAATTCGATTTCAACCAAACTTCACAAAAAGTGCTTAAATCATATATATGATCTGTACCGGGCGCCGGAACCAAAATACGGGCCCGATACCATCACTTTCTAATCAGATTTCATTTTCAATTTTCTTAAATATTTTCAGAAAATAATTTTACTCAAAAATTCATTTCTCGGGCTTGGGACCTCGGAATTCGATTCCGAGCATATGCCAAAGTCCTATATTTTCCTACAGATCCTCCGGGACCGTCAAATCACGGGTCCGGGTCCGTTTACCCAAAATGTTGATCGAAGTCAAATTTATTCATTTTAATATCAAATCTTAGCATTTTTTCACAGGATTTCATATTTAAGCTGTCCGGCTACGCGCCCGGACTGTGCATGCAAATCGAGGCAACTACAAATGAGGTTTTCAAGGCCTCGGAAGAACGGAATGGGTAATAAAATAGGTGATGAACCTTTGGGTCGTCACAATAAATTACCCATAACTTTACGAACTCAAATATATAATTCTCTTTCAATTTCATACCCAAATTCGTGGTCAAAATTTAAAAATACAAATTTTAGGTCTTTTCTTCAAAATCCCAAATTTTTTCACAAATTTTCATGTTCAAATCCATGTATAATCATATATTTAACTCACAATAGTTGGGGATAGCTTACCTTGTCATTGATGATGAAGCCCCCCCCCCCCCCC
>ML423505.1:66923-86174 GCA_005239525.1 Nicotiana knightiana
CCCTCTTGAAACCTTCCAAAAATCGCCCAAGCCATGAGAAAAATGAAAAGAAATGGCCAATTCCCGTCTTTAAATCAACTCACTGTCCAGCACTGCCCTTCTTCGTGATCGCAGGAATGCCTTCGCGATCGCTGAAGGCTAAACTCACTGCTTCCATAATTTCCTCTTCGCGATCGCATTCTATCCTTCGCAATCGCATAGGCCAAACGGCCCTTGGCCGAGCTCCCAAATTTCCTTCTATGCGTTCACATTCCAAGCCCTGCGTTCGCAAAGGAAAAAATACAAAAGCCTCCAACTTTCATCTTCACGGACGGGGGACTCCCTTTGCGTGGCCGATTCAGTGGTGCCTCATCTGGAGGCAGAGATTCTTTTGGCAGAGGTCATCCACCTAGACCATTCCAGTCAGCACTCCAGGTATCCCGCAGTGCACCACCAGCTCTTATCAGTGCGCCGCCGCTTCAGAGCTTCCAGAGTGGTTATTATAGTCATCAGGGACAGTTTCAGGGACAACATTCGCAGCAGCCGAGGTCTTGCTTCACTTGTGGTGGTGTGGGGCACATCAGGTTCTACCCCCGAGCTTCTAGTAGTTCTCAGTATCAGGGTTCTCGTGTTGTGATTCCCGCACCAGGTGCACCCCCACCCCCTCAGCTATCTAGGGGTGGAGGTCGAGGTGCCAGAGGTGGAGGCCAGACAGTTAGAGGTGGAGGGCATGCCACGAGAGGTAGAGGTCAGGCCGCAGTAGGTTGGCCCAGAGATGTTCAAGTTGGAGGGGCTCCGCCCCGATGCTATGCTATTCCTGTCAGGCCTGAGGCTGAGGCCTCTGATGCAGTTATTACAACTATGGTTTCAGTTTGCAGCAGAGATGCTTCAGTTTTATTTGATCCGGGTTATACATTCTCCTATGTGTCTTCATATTTTTCCCCTTATCTGAGCATGCCCCGTGATTCCCTGAGTACTTATGTATATGTGTCTACACCGGTGGATGATTCTATTGTGGTAGATCGAGTCTACCGTTCATGCTTAGTGGTTATTGGTGGTCTGGAGACTCAGGTAGATCTTTTGCTTCTTGATATGGTTGACTTTGATGTTATAGTGGGGATGGATTGTTTATCTCCCTATTATGCTATTCTGGACTTTCATGCCAAGACATTGACCTTGTCCTTGCTAGGAGTACCTCGTTTGGAGTGGAGAGGGACTCCTAGTCATTCTTCCGATAGAGTTATTTCATATATGAAGGCTCGGCGCATGGTCGAGAAGGGTTGTTTGGCATATTTGGCCTATGTTCTTGATTCTAATGTAGAGTTTCCTTCTATGGAGTATGTGCCCGTGGTTAGTGAGTTTCTAAAGGTATTCCTTGCTGACCTGGCGACTATGACACCCGACAGGGATATTGACTTTTGTATTGAGGTGGCTCCGGACACTCAACCCATTTCTACCCTGTCGTATCGTATGGCCCTGCCAGAGTTGAAGGATCAGTTATCCTTTACCGAGGATTGATGATTTATTTGACCAGCTTCAGGGTGCTACAGTGTTTTCCAAGATTGACTTGAGATCTGGTTACCATCAACTGAGGATTAGGGTGTGTGATGTCCCTAAGACAGTCTTTCGCACTCGGTATGGGCATTATGAGTTCTTGGTGATGTCTTTTGGGTTGACAAATGCCCCCGCTGCTTTTATGGAGTTGATGAACCGAGTGTTCAGGCCCTATTTGGATTCATTTGTTATAGTCTTTATTGATGATATTTTGATTTACTCCCGTAGCCAAGAGGACCATGGGCAGCACCTTCGAGTCGTCCTCCAGACTCTGAAGGACAGTCAGTTGTATGCCAAATATTCCAAGTGTGAGTTATGGTTGAGTTCGGTTGCATTTCTAGGCCACGTCGTATCATCAGAGGGTATTCAGTTAGATCCCAAGAAGATTTCAACAGTCAGAGATTGGCCTAGAACCACCTCAGCTACAGAGATCCGAAGTTTCTTGGGCTTAGCAGGCTATTATCGCCGCTTTGTGGAGGGATTTTCATCTATAGCAGCCCCGATGACCAGGTTGACCCAGAAGGGTGCCCAGTTCAGGTGGTCAGATGAGTGTGAGGCGAGCTTTCAGAAGCTCAAGACAGCCTTGACCACGGCACCGGTGTTAGTTTTTCCCACGGGTTCAGGGCCTTATACCGTGTATTGTGATGCTTCACGGGTAGGACTTGATGCAATGTTGATTCAAGATGGCAAGGTTATATCCTATGTTTCTCACCAGTTGAAGGTTCATGAGAAGAACTATCCAGTCCATGATTTAGAGTTAGCAGCTATTATTCATGCATTGAAGATCTGGAGGCATTATCTGTATGGTGTGTCCTGTGAGGTGTTCACAGATCATAAGAGTTTGCAGTATTTGTTCAAGCAGAAGGAGTTGAATATGAGTCATAGGAGATGGCTAGAGCTGTTGAAGGACTATGACATTACCATCTTATATCATTCGGGGAAGGCCAATGGTGGCTGATGCTTTGGGCCGGAAGTCAGCCAACATGGATAGTCTTGCTTATATACCAGTCGGAGAGCGACCGCTTGCTTTGGATATTCAGGCTTTGGCTAACCGGTTCATAAGATTGGAGGTTTCTGAGACTGGCAGTGTTTTGGCCCATACTGTGGCCCGTTCTTCATTGTATGATCGTATCCGGGCCAGGCAGTATGATGATCGTCATTTATGTGTTCTTAGAGGTATGGTCCGGCACGGAGGTGCCAAGCAGGTCACAGTTGATGATGAGGAAGTTTTGAGGATGCAGGGTCGTATTTGTGTACCTGATGTTGATGGCATTCGGGAGTTGATATTGCAGGAGGCCCTAGTTCCTGGTATTCCATTCATCCGGGCGCCGCAAAGATGTACCAAGATTTTCGGAAGCATTATTGGTGGCGGAGGATGAAGAATGATATTGTAGCATATGTAGCTCGGTGCTTGAACTGTTAGCAGGTTAATTACGAGCACCAGAGACCCGGTGCTTTGATGCAGCAGATTGAGCTTCCCGAGTGGAAGTAGGAGCATATCACCATGGATTTCGTAGTTGGGATACCACGGACTCAGAGGATGTTTGATGGGGTGTGGGTTATTGTGGATAGTCTGACCAAGTCAGCATACTTCATTCCTGTATCAGTTTCGTATTCTTTGGAGAAGTTGGCAAAGATCTACATCAGGGAGATTGTTTGCTTGCATGGTGTGCCTGTGTCCATTATATCTGACTGGGGTACTCAGTTTACCTCCCATTTCTGGAGAGTATTTCAGCGTGATTTGGGCACACGGGTTGATTTGAGCACAACATTTCATCCTCAGACGGACGGACAGTCTGAGCGTACTATTCAGATTTTGGAGGATATGTTGTGGGCATGTGTCATTGAATTTAGAGGTTCATGGGACCAGTTCTTGCCTTTAGCTGAGTTTGCCTAAAATAACAGCTATCAATCGAGCATTCAGATGGCTCTGTATGAGGCATTGTATGGTACACAGTGTCGGTCGCCAGTCGGGTGATTTGAGCCGGGAGAGGCTAGATTGTTGGGTTCAGAGTTAGTCCAGGATGCCTTGGACAAGGTGAAGATCATTCAGGATAGACTTCGTACAGCCCAGTCCAGGCAGAAGAGTTATGCGGACCACAGAGTTCGTGGCATTTATGATTGGAAACCAGGTATTTCTTCGAGTGTCGCCTATGAAGGGCGTGATGAGGTTCGGTAAGAAGGGCAAGTTGAGCCCTAGGTACATAGGTCCATTTGAGGTTCTGGATAAGGTATGAGAGGTGGCCTAAAGACTTGCTTTGCCACCTAGTTTATCAGCCGTTCATCCTGTGTTTCATGTATCTATGCTTTGGAGGTATATTGCTGATCCCTCTCATGTGCTTGACTTCAGCAGTGTCTAGTTGGAAAAGGATTTGACTTACGAGGAGGAGTCGGTAGCCATATTAGCTTGACAGGTTCGTCAGTTAAGATCGAAGAGTTATCCTTCGGTTCGTGCTCAGTGGAGAGGTCAACCTATTGAGGCATCTACCTAGGAGTCCGAGTCTAATATACAGAGCCGATATCCCAATCTTTTCCCCGATTCAGGTACCATTCTATGTTCGTTCGAGGACGAACGGTTGTTTTAGAGGTGGAGATCGTGATGATCCAAAAGGTCATCCCGTGTAACTTTAGCTAAATCTATGTTCTGATATCGTGAAAACCTCCTTATATCTCACCTGTATTTGCGTGCACAGGCCAGGCGTATAGCCGGGAAGACGTTATGTGAAAAACTGATAAAAATGATTTTTGTGTTGAAATTTGAATAAAGTTGGCTTTGATCAATATTTTTGGTAAACGGACCTGAATCCGTGATTTTATGGTCCCGGAGGGTCCGTAGAAAAATATGGGACTTGGGCATATGCTCGGAATCAAATTCCGAGATCCCAAGTCCGAGAAATGAATTTTTGAAAAAAAATTGTTTTCTGAAAAATATAAAGGTTTTTGAAAATGAGATTTGATATGAAACCTATGATGCTGGGCCAGTATTATGGTTCCGGAGCCCGGAGCAGGTTCAATATGTTTTATATGGGTTATCTATGAAATTTGGTAAGAAACGGACTTAGTTTGATGTGATTCGGTTCGAAAATGGAAAATTTAGAAGTTTTGGAAGTTTAAAGGAATTTCATTGATTTTGAGGTTTAATTCGATGTTTATGATGTTATTTTGGTGTTTTGATTACTTGAATAAGTCTGTGGTATGTTTTTGAGGTTGTGTGTATATTTGGTTTTGAGCCCCGAGGGCTCGGGTGAGTTTCGGGTAGGTGTCGGGGTGAAAAACTTAGAAAATTTCTGGTGTAAAATGATTTTTCTGGTGTCTGGTGTCTTACTCTATGCAATCGCATAGGTATAGTTGCGATTGCATAGCTTTGAGAGGGGGGAGGGGTCAGTTACCTTATGCGATCGCACAAGGGGGCCTACGACCGCACAGGTGTGTAGGTGAGCTGGGGGTGGGGCAGGTAGAGGTTTAGTGCGACCGCATCCAATGGACTGCGATCGCGTAGGGTGGGGTCTGTAGAGTACAGCGATCGCACAGCCTTCTTCGTGATCGCGTATTTTAAATAAACAGTCCTCTATGCGATCGCAAACCTTTCTCCGCGATCGCATAGGAAAAAACACCCAGTCATTTTAAGTGTCAAAAACAGAATGTTCATTACGGGATTTTACAAAAACTCATAAACCCTCTTCTTCTCCAAAACCCATAGACGACCTTTGAAGAGTTCCTTCACCATAAACTCTTAGGTAAGTGATTCTAACATTGTTTTCTTCCATTTTTCATCAATATCTATTAGATTCTAGGCCTAAAACATGAAATCAAAGGTAGAAATTGGGGTTTTGGGTAGAGTTAGGGCTTTTTGAATATTTGGAAATTTGACCTCGTTTTGGGGTTGAATTTCAAAATAAATTGTATATTCGGGCTCGTGGGTGAATGGGTGATCGGGTTGGTCCGAACCTCGTGTTTTGGCCAAGCGGGCCCGGGGTCGATTTTTGGATTTTTGGGAAGAATGTTGGAATTCTATAATTAAGCTTGGGAATTGAATTGTTAATCATTTATTAATGTTATTGATTCAATTATGTCTAGATACTATTGATTTGGAGTAGGGTTCGAAAGTAAAGGCGGTGTTAGAGGCTTGATTTGGATTCTTGGAGTCGAGGTAAGTGTTTGGCCTAACCTTAGCTTGAGGAAATAGGTATTGAGTCCTAATTGCTACGTGTTTATTCCATGTTCAACGTATAGGTGATGTGACGAGTACCTATATGTTGTTGTCGAGCATGACCGTGGGTTAGATATTTGTAATTTTATGATATTTATTGGATTTTACTGTGTTTACGGGTTTGGTATCCATTTGTTAGCTATTCATTTGATGGAAATTCCTGGTTATGAGTATTTTTGAGTAGTTGATTGATTGGGGAACTTTATGTTGGATTATATACTTGTGTAGGATTGGTTATAGTTGTGTCCCTTGTCGGGACGATATTATTCTTGTTGATTATTCCGTGCATTTGAGGTTTCTTATTGTTAATTTCGTGCCAACTGTTGTTTTTATATTTATTTATGCACGAGGGGACATTCCATGCCGATTGTTTGTGAGGTTATGCACGAGGGTATATTCCGTGCCGAGTGATTATTCATTTATTGCACGAGGGGACATTCCGTGTCGAGTGTTTATGAGGTTATGCACGAGGGGACATTCCGTGCCGAGTGTTTATTTATTTATTGCACGAGGGGACGTTCCGTGTCAAGTGATTATTTATTTATTGCACGAGGAGACATTATGTGCCGAGTGATTGATGAGGTTATGCACGAGGGGACATTCCGTACGGACTGATTATTTATTTATTTATGCACGAGGGGACATTCCGTGCGAGTGTTTTTGGTGAGGTTATAGCACGAGGGGACATGCCGTGCCGTTTCTGTTTATTTACTTGTTCAGAGTTCTTAATTCCTGCTGTTATTTATACATTTCAGTTGTTATCGTATTCTCTCATTTCAGTGAATTGTTGCCCCTTTTTCCCCGCATGTTAGCTCCATTTTTGTGCTTATCTGTTATTTCTTGTCATAACTTCTTTATTACATTATTAAACTGTACAGGTATTCGTTATTTGGCGTGTCCTAGCCTCGTCACTACTTCGTCGAGGTTAGGCTCAGCACTTACTCAGTACATAGGGTCGGTTGTACTGATGCTACACCTGCACTTCTTTATGTTGTGCAGATTACGGAGCCGGACCCAGTGGACATTGAGCGAGGGAGTATCCTTCAGTCCACGGTGACACCGAGGTAGTCCTGCAAGCGTCCGCAGGCCTTGGCGTCACCATCTATTTCTTTCCTTCTGTCTTATATTGTATTTCTAGACAGCTACACTTGTTTATTTCAGACTCATATTTTTAGTAAATATTAGACTGTCCGTGAAATTGTGATACCAGTTCTGGGGGTGTATTTTAGGAAATTTCGTAAGATTTATTATTTAAGTTATTGAATTTCTTATCTTCCGCATTTATAATTATAACTGTTCTAGTTTACCACTGTTATTTCAATTGTCTATAATAAGGAAATAAATGTAATAATCAGAACGTTGGTTTTTCTAGCGGGTTTAAACGTTAGACGTCATCACGGCCTGAAGGTGGGATTTCGGATCGTGACATCAAATTACCTCGAGGAGAATGTGTTAGGCATTCCTCGAGGCCCACAACTGTGGGTCCCCACCGAACTCGAATTATATGAATTAATCCCAAAAAAAAGGGAAAGACAAGAAGTTATTATTAGAAACCTACCAATAAACAAAATAATTGATTTTAAGACAAGGTGGAGGGAGAGTCCTAAGTTTTTTAACCTAAAGGATCACCCCGTGCAACATAAATAATATTTTGTAACTCCCTCGAGATGGGGTGTTACTTGTATTATTCAGCAGGCACAGACTATCATCTCGTGCCACCCGATTACTATCTTTAAGTTGTTACCTAAGACGCACTAATTGATTCTAAGTCGTACCTTATGCGTGCACTACTCATCTCATGCCTATGGTCCAGGAGGCATTTGGACCTCTATTTTTGGTAGTTTTAGACTTAACTTAGATTGTTCAAAATGATAAAACTATGTGACATACAAAAGCAAGTTGGACTTCATATAAAGGAAATTAAGGGCTCAAGTTAGCCTCCACACTTAGGCAACAAATGCACGCAAACGAATTAGGTGTTAGACAGTTTCAGAATTGAGACGAGTTAAAGTCATTAAGCCCTATAGACATGATTTCTATGTGATATGGGAATTCAATCGTACAGACAGTTCTGTATGCAAAGTATAATTTCTAAGTGATTGCACAGTTGCCTACTAATTACAGGTTATAAGCAATTAAACCTATAGACATGCTATCTAGGTGATTTACGTAGTAATTGGCAGTGATAACTACAGGAGATATTCAAAATTACTTAGTTTGCTCCTATAGGCATACTTTCTAATAGTGGCAACGAAATAATGTTTAAAGTTCAATTTTAGCACCTAAAGCAAATGGGATTATCCTATATGAATGATTTCTACGATTAGCAATTGAAACTGATTTTAGCTCCTATAGGCATGTTTCCTAAATGAGCAATTATAACAACAATACATTGACCAATTAAAATCCTATAGGCATGATTTCTAAAAATGCAGATTTGTAGAGCATAAGTTAACGTGACCACTATATAGAAGCAGAATATATTAAGCGAATGAAACACTTAGGTCCTATGGGAAGGTTATCTAACAACACATAGGAGCATAACATTTTAAGCAAATTAATCCCTATAGGCATGATCTACACTCGTTCATGCAAAGTGAGAATAAACTCATTTTCCCAATTTTACTAACACCCCAATTGTTATTACAACGTTATTACAGACCCAATGAGTGAAATAAATTACAGAATAGCAATAGTTGGTCTATGGTGTTACGCCCTGCAATATTACGTCGATATTATGTCCCGCATTATTATATTACGATAATGTTACGCTTCGTAGTATTAAATTACGACGATGTTGCATCCTGTGATATTGTACATTGAATTTGTCGTAAGGTAATTGACATCAATCCAAGAAAAATATTATTTGGAGATTATAAGGACTATGTTATTTCAAACAAGAGATGAGTAAATTCGTGAAGGTAAGAGGGGAAGCAAGTCAAAGAAAATGAATTTTCGTCCAAATTTGGCATATTAGGATAAAATACGGGCCGAGCGTTAATACCCGATACTTATGAACTAGTACCGTACAAGGTATCATATGATCATGATAGTATGATATATATATAAAATATAAATAAAATTTTAAGTAAGTTGAGACAATTCTTAATTAAGCGGGTAATTGGTTAATTACCGAGTAATGGAACACTACCTAATTACCTAATAAGTAGATAAAGATTAAACCTTCCCACCCACCCCACGTGGCAACAAGCCACTTTCCAAGCAAGTGACTCTTAGTCACTTTTAATTAGGTGTCAACCTAAGATGCTAAGTGTATGACGCATTAATTGATGGACTTTGCAAGGTGGGTAAGCTAGACGATGCACAAGTGATATTTACCAAAATGTCAGAATGTGGATATAGTCTGAGCATTCACACCTACGACTCTCTAATTGATAGGCTATTTAAGGATAATCGTTTGGATCTTGCTATAAAAGTCTTGTCTAAAATGTTCGAAAGTTCTTACCCCCCCCCCCCCCCCCCCCCAATGTCGCTATATATACAGAGATGGTACATGGCTTGTCACTATCCCAAATTCTAATCGGTTATGATGGCGTCTATCATGAAATTAGACGAGCCAACCATTTCAGACTATCAATATAAATATCATAATTTTCCTAAAATTTTAGTAGATTTTAAAATAGTAGAATGAGATGAAACAAATACATACTTCCCCAAAACTTGAAGTCAACTGTCATGAGCATCTAAGACTGAAAATATAATGTACAACTTAGTGACTTGCTACAACAAAAGTCTGAGGTACAAAAGACCAAAAGAAACTATGATCAGAGGGAAGGAAAAGAGGTGAGCTGGGGACGATGAGCAGCTACCTCTATCCTCGAACAACTCCAAGCTCGTTCGGAAAACAACTAGTGAGATGGTCCGGTACCTGGGTCTGCACACAGACGTGAAGGAAGTAAGGTGAGTATGCCAACTCAGTAAGTAATCAATGTAACTAAGAACTTGAGTGTAGTGACGAGCATTTAAATGATATAAAACCATATAATGAAAAACAGTGGAAATGAATAAATCAAGTCAGGAATCTACAATTCCAAAAATTTCATAAAACTCCGGTTTCTATTTAAAAATCTCGGATAAAAACATTTATCCAACATTTGTTATCAGAGGCTCAGTGTAAAGAAGAGTGTAAACAACATTTTCATAAAATATAAGTCCCTTGGGCACAGTATCACTCACAATAAAGCCTCTCGAGCAAGTCTCTCAGTCACTCGTGACTCCACTATCAGTATCCCATACTCTCACTTAACACTCGTACTCAGTAAGTACCATGAACACACACAAATATTGCGGCGGGCAGCCCGCTCCACTACACACCCACACACACACACACACATATATATATACATTGTTGCGGCGTGCAGCCCGATCCATATATAACATACATATATTGTTGCGGCGTATAGCCCGATCCATATAATAGTCGACTGCGCTCACTGGAGGTGTACAGACTCCTGGAGGGGCTCCTTCAGCCCAAGCTCTATATCTGCTGCGGCGTGCAGCCCAATCCATATATAACATATATTGCTGCGGCGTTCAGCCCGATCCATATATATATAATCTATATTGCTGCGGCGTGCAGCCCGACCCATATGTAATATATAACATATATATTATTACGGCGTACAGCCCGATCCATAACTATTCTCACATACTCGGCTCTCGGCCTGACTCAGACACCCTAACAAGCCACTTGAGCAGTTTATCTCAACTTACGAGACTCAATCCAAAATATTTTTCAGAGTTTTCGAAACAGTCTTAGTCCATAAGAAAGCAGGACCCTATAAGAACTGCTTTGAGCAGGACCCTATAAGAACTGCTTTGAGACATAAAATGGAAGTTAATCAAAGCAACCCTGCAGCCCTTCTTCAGCACTACATAACATTCCAAAGTCATAAGAAGTGAAGTTTCCTTCGATCATTTATAATTGGAGTTGGTTCAGCAACTATATTGAACTTGTAGAGAATCGTTGGTCAGGAAACATTTTCATTCCAAGCAAATTTTTTATCACTTAATGATGTCCAGATTCTGTCTGATATTCATGGTCATGGTACTAAATAGAACATGCTGATCTAACGTCCTAAACACTTTCCTGTAATAAGAAATGTGACTGAGTACCTGAGCCATAATTGGGTTGCTAGCATCAGCAAGGGGTGTGAGGCGCATTCTCTTGGATGGAAGAAGCATAGTTTCAGACCCAGGTTCATTATCCACTTCTGCAGATACGGGAGGGCCCATAAACTGCTCACCAAAAGGAAGCTTCACAAATCGAGCCACACATTCTTTCGCGCTTCTGCCACCAACATGCTTAGCAACCTTCTTCCAATCATCGCCATAATGCATAAGAGCTTCTAAAAGGTGCAAAGTCTCTTTGTCGGTCCAATCTGTCTTAACTTCTTCACTAATTTCAACGCGCCGAAAATCTGAAGTATTCATGCCGACTCTGAAATTACCACGAACATAGCATCTTGCACAAAGAGTCAAATCATACTGCACTTAAACAAACAAAGTTGATCTAACTCTTAGACCATAGCAACAAGTCCTAGCAACACTTAAGTAAACTACCAATTACAAGTAAGCCCAAAAAAGGGAAAACATTTTTACAAAATTGAAACCACCAGCTGTAAAAGTAGGAAGCTATGAGCTGAGCAGTGAGAAAAATTAAGCATGACCAGCCGAGGAGAAGTTCAAAGATTCAAACTTGATTCCAAAGGTTGTTAAATAACAAGTTAATCCTTCTAAACAAGATAAGCCAAACACCACAACAATGGAAGATTGTTGGAATCACCTTATCAGAAACAAAACAGGCAGTGCTGCAAGTTGATTTGCAGGCACTGCAAAGTCTCTTCTTGGGGGCAGTAAAATCAGTGGGAGTTGTTCCATTAGCCTGGATTTTCCTTTGTCAAGATTGCTGATGAAGAGCTCATACAGTCCCATCCCAAACACTAATATCACTGTCCCTAATAAATATATGTTGACGATAAGGTATGTTAAGGTCATCCCTTCTTTCTTTTTGGCATGATCCAAATTATACAGAAGAAATGAGCAAACGCACGATTTTCATAAATTACTCTATTCATAGAAATACTAGGCGTGTCTATATTCTTGATTCCCCATGTGAATTATTATTATCTTATGTTCATGGGTCCCAGAAAAATATGTATTTGATAATGTTTATCCGAAAGGCATATTGATTTTTATGGCATTCCGAGAAAATTTTATTAACATATTTAGTATGCATTTCATGCATTTATACATGTACATTGGCCCATGACCAGATGACGTTATATACGTGTATATATGTATGTATGTATATGTATATGGGATATGGAAACGGTTATGGTATTATATACGCACCACCACCTGATCAGCTGGTATACGTTGATGATTTTGCCCACAGTGGCCAAGATGATATGATGGGATGCCCTCAGAGCCCTGATGATGTTATGAAACATGTACTTATGCACGACATGACATTCATACACATATGCATGAAACTATAATTATTTCGTGATTTACAGAGTTATCCAGACTTACGGGTTGAGTCATTTACTCTATGTTTCTTCTGTGTCTGTAATGTACTTATTTATGTGCTTACATACTCAGTACATTATTTGTACTGACGTCCCTTTTTCCTTGGGACGCTGCATTTCATGCCCGAAGATCCCAATAGACAGGTCGAGAGCCCTCCAAGTAGGCTATCAGCTCAGTGAAAGATGTTGTTGCGCTCCATTTATTTCGGAGTTGCTCATTTGGTTAGTATGATTTAGACTGTATTGTTTGGTATGGCGGGACTCTGTCCCGACCTTTATGAAAATTATGTATTCTTAGAGTCTTGTAGACAGCTGTCATGTATGTAAAAGATTGTATGCCATTGTCGGCCTATATTCAGTATACTAGTGGTTATTTTGGTCTTATAGGCCCGCATGTCCTATGTATAAGTTGGTATCGCATGTTGTCTTCTACTTACCTCACGGCAGCCTTCCGGCTCAGTTATCTATGATAGTATGACATGAAGGGATACGTTATATTGGTACTCGATTGAGTAAGATACCGGGTGCCCGTCGTATCCCATCAGTTCGGGTCGCGACATATGGCAGGCCCAATGTACGCCCAGCCTAGGCAGGCCTTCATTCTCATGTCCATTTCACAAAATCCCAGAAACAATATCCATTTACGCAAAATAGCCTACAACCGGTAGCCATAATTTGATCAAAAAGTCCCAGAAGTATAGCCATTTACACAAACCAATTGGTTTATCCAGTAGGTGAAAAGAGGGGCAGAGTTTGTGCAATTGGGGAAAAAGTGGAAAAGAACCTTGGACCCTAGCGTGGCAGAGTTCCCAAGGGCTTCAAGAACCTAGGGCAGTGCTCACACTAGGGAGGTTGATAGAAGAGGCTTAGTGGGGAAGGGCTTTGGCTTTCAGCCAGTCCCAGAATTAGAAACAAGTAATGAAGATAATAAGTTTGGAAAAGCATTTGCAAACACCATAGGATAATCACATAATGAACCCCAAAAGTAAATTAACCCGCTAGGCAGGGTGACATGTGCTAAGAGACAAAGATCTTAGGATTGCAAAATTGACAGGCAAGGGAATTAGGCTAGCAAAACCAAGTAATGCAATTAGTTTAGGGCTTAATGGATCAGATTATGCTAACTCAGGTTTAAACAGTATAGCACAAACAGGATCAGGTATCATAGAGGGTATTAATCAAAGGAGATTAGTTTCAAAAGATCACAAGTCATAGGAGTACAGATTGGTCATGGCAAGAACACATAGAGTGACAACAATAGTCATAAGAGCATACAACATTCAGAGTAAGGTCTTAAACAAAAATGGGGGCAGGTTAATAATATCAATTGGTCATTAGAAATTCAGGATTAGGCAGAGAGACATGGACTAAACCATATAGTCAAGGCAGAACATTTGAATTATCAACAACACTAAACTAAGCATGCTAATTATCAACGACACTAAACTAAGCATGCTTCATTTTTTCCAAAAAAACAAAGATAGGTGCAGAGACATTATTAGGCTAAAAACATAGGCAGAATTAGACAGAAAAGAGTCAAAGAAATACGTTAAATCATGCAGTTTCAAAAAACATACTTAACATAATAGAGTAAACACTGCAAGGATTTAGAAACTAACCAGTGATTATTCAATAAACAAGAAAAGGATTGCAGCAAGGACCCAGAGTCCTGAATGTGTCAAGTTATAAGGCTTTCAGCCGGCCAAGAGCCAAACAGAATAGAATAGTAAAGATATAGAGTAGAAAGCTTCATTTTTTTAGTGGGAGAATCGTGATTAAAGTTCTTTAAATGGGGAAAGGGGGTGGGTTTATATAGTGGTAAAAACTAAACACACATATAAGAAAAATAATCAATCAACATTAAAAGAAAAGGAAAGAATAGCATGTGAAATTGATTCAGAATCAATTTAGGAGAAGTCAAGCAAACCCTAGTTTTTAGGAAAAACAAACATTACCAGAATATATCAAAAACAGTAACATAGGATGAATATAGACACAATTAGTACTAAAGATCATAGAATCGAATCAATTTTTGTCTGATTTAAAAAAATCTAAAAACTCTAGTTTTAGGGTAAGTAAGAATCAACAAAAGATACACAAATATTCGTACTTACAATAGAGCAAATGATGAATATAGACATAATATCGGAAAAGTCAAGGATTTGAACCGATTTTGGTTCGATTCTTATGAGATCTGCTTGCCATGTTTAAGAAAGCAGTATAGAAGAGGAACCAGTACTAAAGAGAGGCCGTATATGGCAAAGGGTAGCCATAGAATCCCATATCGTATGGGATTAAGAGAGATTTTAGGGGAGGGGGGGCGGCGGCTAGGGTTCTTCGGAGGGAGAAGGGAGGTGGTGTATGAGGGCGGCGGATGGTGAGAAATGATTAGGGTTAGGGATGAATGTGGTAATTAAAAGGGGTGGTTTAATGTGAGTCGTTTATCTCAGAGATCAACGCCCACGATTAAAAGGGAACTGGGTCGGGTTGGTTTGGACGGGTCGCGACGGCGTTGTGGGATTGGGTTAATTTGATTGGGCTGGGGGTTATTTGGGCTAGGGTATTAAGTATTGGGCCATGGCTTGGTCCGAAAATAGGTAGAATTTTAGGCTAGTTTTTAAATACCCAATATTTAATAAAAAATAATTTATAAAAGTAATTGATAAATAAAAAAATATTATTTGGCACTAAAATGATTAAAAATAATTACTTAATATTATAAAAAGATAAAAAGTCATTTTCGCATAAGTAATGTAATTATACATGAATATGGGCTATTATTGCAAAAATATGCAATTAGCCCTAAAATGCAAATGTAATTATAAATAATGCACTGAAAAATATTTAAAACATCATGTTGGTGTAAATGATAAGTTTAGATGATTAAATCATCATAAAAATAATTTGAAGAATAATTACTAGATATTTATATAATAAAAATGCACAAATAAAATTATGAAAAATACTTGTATATGCTTATAAAATAAATGATGATGTATATGTACTATTTAGAAAGTGTGTATATATGCGAAAAATTAAGTATCAACAACAGGTACTCGGACAGAAGGAGAATTAGGTGCTTGGATATCAGGTGTGGGCATTTCTGAATGTGAGGTGTGTGTAGGAAAGAAAGGAGTATATGATGAAATTGAACTAGTAGCAAAAGGAAACTTGTCCTCGTAGAATACCACATCTCTTGAAACAAACACTTTTTTACCACTAAGTTCCAAAAGCTTGTATCCCTTTTGATTGTGTTCATAGCCTAGAAACACACAACTCTTGGCTCTAGGTTCAAACTTCCATATGTTGTGAGCTAGAGTAGATGCATAACATAGACCACCAAAAGACTTGAGAGTGTCATAGACAAATGGCTTCCCAATTAGCATTTCATAGGGTGTCTTCCCTTTTAGGACACTGGAGGGAAAATTAAATATGTTGCAGTCAACATGCACTCCCCTAATACTGAATAGGCACCTTTAACTGAAAAAATAGTCCCTTGGCAAATTCCAAAAGATACCTATGTTTTCTTTCAACAATCTCATTCTGTTGTGGAGTTGCAACACAACTTGTTTCATGTGAAATCCCATGTTCATTAAGAAAACTACCCTCTTGATAGACTTTCCCCAGTTCCGAGGCATTGTCAGGCCTTATCCTTTTCACTTTCAAGCCAAATTGTCTCTCTACCATGCTGAGAAAAGATTTTAGAACAGGAAAAGCATTGCTCTTTGAACTTATAAGAAAAGTCCAGATTGCTCTACTAAAATCATCTACAATTTTTAAGAAAATATCTATATCCATTGTATGTAGTAGGCTTGATAAGTCCCCAGGTATCAATATGAATTGGATCAAAACTACCTCTTGACTTAATTTGACTAGTTGGAAAGGAAAGTCTAGTTTGCCTAGATTGGTGACATATCTCACAAACATGATCAAAATTAGATGGAAAATGAATGAAACTGAAATTTTTCATTACAGAAAAAGACAAATGTCGTAGCCTGATATGTCATTGTCTTACGTTGGAAACAGCATTAACAGGAACTGACATTCTGCTTTGACAAAGTTCTAGATTCTAAACTAGTAGGCTGGAACAGGTACAATCCATCTATTATCTCACCAAAAGCTTATCCCCTCCACATTAAAGGGACCTACAACACACACCCTCTAGAGGTTAGATTGAGAGAGCAACTGAATTGTATACATAATTTTTGAATAGAGAGCATGTTATATTTGAAAGAAAGTACATAATGTACCCTCTTAAAATCATATCAAGCTGAAGATATACACTACCCACATGTGTGACATGCAATTGAAATGAGTTGGGAAGATTGATATGCAAGGGAAATAGGAGTGGGGTTAATTCTAGGAAAGAACTTGAATCAAAACACATATGTTCAGAGGCTCCTGAATCAATAATTCAAGTGTTAGTGTTAAAAACAGCAAGACAAGTCGTAGTGTATTTAAGAACAGTACCAACTACAACATTTGCATTAATTTCATTTCCTGCATTTCCTGTGTTTCCAGTATGGACCTGTTTGATAATATTCATTAATTCTGAGGCTTGTTCTTTGCTGAAATATTGATTGCCGTTGTTGATAACTCCTCATTAGGAGAGTAAGTGGTAGTTTCAACTTCATGTCCTACAACACCTGCATTGGCCTTTATTGTCCCCTGATAGTTGTTTAATTTAGTGAATTGAAAATCATGTAGAAAACCTATCAGTCTGTAGCAATCTGCTCTGACATGTCCAATCCTCATACAATGTGTGCAACTGACAATTGGATTGAATTTATTCTTCTTTCCTTTGGACTTAGTTTTGTGTGTTTCCAAACTTCTGTGGTGCATTACATGTTGTAACGACCCGGTCGGTCATTTTGAAAGTTATAGCCCTGATCCCATGTTTAATGCTTCCCGCGTTTCTTTTTTTTCTTATGTGTCTTTCCAGGTGGTTTTGGTTGTGGTTTCGGAGTGTTTTGGTACATTTAATCCCTAAACAGAAGCTTAAGTCTTAGGATATTTGACCGTAGTTGGAACTCTGTGATGTTTATCTATGTCAATACCACACAAGAGGGGGGGATTTGTGTGGTGACCAATTTTCGCGTGCAGTAGTTATAGAAGGATCAGGTTCTTCTATGTATTCCAACTCCTACAGTTTGCGGAATAATAAATGTGGAATTTAAAGAACACATCAATTTTACATGGAAAACACCTGGCTCAAAAGGTGAAAAAATACGGCCTACTTCCCAGTAGAATTTTTCCAAACTCTTCACTAAATCAATGAGCCAAACAACATTTACAAAATAAACTCTTTTGTAAACCTAAGGATTAACTCTAACCCTTTGTGGCAAACTAGCCTCTAGCTATTTGCGACAAACTTCAAGTTAACTATAACTTGAACACTCAGTACCTGTTACAATTGCTTCTAGATAAAGATGAAATGTATAATTTGTAATCACCTACTATAAATAAACTAGACTAAAAGACAACAGATGGAACTGGTTCTTCTAGCTGGTTCAAGTAGCTCCAAATTCGCACTATCCAATTTGGCTCGATCTACTTGCAAAATTTCTTCACGAATTTTTCTTGATAAATTTATGTTTTTGCGTCTCTCTACCATAAGAACATTCTACAATTTATATATAGGATTTAGTAGATAAGGAATTAACTAGAATCCTAATGCTACTCTTCCTTGGTGAAAGAGTTCTAGTTAATCTCAATTCCCTAAATCCTCCCTGGTCTTGATTCTGTTCTTACTGAATAAGGAGTCCATCTCCTTATCAATTTGCAATCTTTTCGATCAGGAGATATCTCTTTTAGATCACAGATTTTGTTTATCTCCTGCTTGTGCACCTCACGTGCCCTTAACTCTACATGTGTCTGTGTCTCCAGTGATGGACTTGGTTTTTAGGACGAAGTCCCCAATCTTGAAGTACCTGGGATGAGCTTTACGGTTGTAATAACGCTCTATGATTTGTTTTTGAGCTGCCATCTGTATCAGTGTTGCTTCTCTCCGTGGTTCGAGCAGGTCCAAATTGGTCCTCAATTCGTTGTTGTTTTGCTTCCTCCATGGTTGTTGCGAACCTTATGCTTGGTTCGCCAATCTCCACAGGTATTAAGGCTTCTGAGCCATAGACAAGTGTGAACAGGGTTTCTCCCGTGGCTGTTTTTGAAGTTGTTCTGTATGTCCATAGTACCGCTGGTAACTCATCAGGCCAGTTTCCTTTGGCTTTATCCAGCCGCTTCTTTAGATTGTTGATGATGACCTTATTCGTTGACTCAGCTTGACTATTAGCCACGGGGTGGTATGGTGTTGAAGTGATCTGTTTGATTTTCCATCTTTCAAAGAATTATGTGATTTGCGAGCCTATGAATTGTGGGCCATTATCGCACACGATCTCCTTTGTTATCCCAAAGCGGCATATTATGTTTCGACATAAGAAGCTTTTAACTTCCTTTTCTCGTACTTGTTTGAACGCTTCTGCCTCTAACCATTTTGTAAAATAGTCGGTTAGCATGAGCAAAAATCGTACATGTCCTTTAGTTGTGGGAAGAGGTCCCACTATGTCCATACCCCATTTCATGAAAGGCCATGGGGATACTATTGGATGNGTCGCCCCTGAGTGATTATCACGGTGTCCTTCGTGAACTTCTTTCATCATAAATTTCGTTTGGTTAGGTCCGAGGCATTTAGCTAGGGGCCCTCCGAACATCTTGCGATAAAGCGAGTTGCGAATAAGGCAGTACCGTGCAGCTTTGCGGAGAAGTTCTTGAGCTGCTTTCCTGTCTTCAGGTACGGTGCCATTCTGCAAAAAATTAAGAATTTCGTTTCTCCAAACCCAGGTTAAGTTGTTGAAAGTTACCACATTTCTGTCCTGGTCGATCATTGAGTGGAATAGATGGACGACAATTGCATTGTCTTTGTTTTTTACTTCCGTGACTGCTGCGAGGTTAGCTAATGCA
>ML423510.1:582-18171 GCA_005239525.1 Nicotiana knightiana
ACAAAAAAAAAAAAAAATCAGCTCCATAAAATTAAGGTATAGATGACAAAATCACTATAGAACTAACCCCTAACAACCGATCAAACATGAACATAAAAAAAAATAAAAAAAATAAAAAAAACATGAGTATCACAAAAAAAAAAAAGATGAAAATAACTGTAATGTACCTGTGATTATATATAATATTGTTGGAGAACAAACAGTTGAAGCGATGAATATCAAAGCACAACGACGATCGTAAGCGAAGAACGGGAGAGAGAAAGAAAGAGAGTATTGTGAGTACACGGTATAGGACTGGAAGTAGAGGAAGCTTGACTACTTGTAAAAGGGTAATATTGTCTTTTCGAAAGGCTTTTAACAAAAAAACGGGTACCGGTGCAAACATAAAAACAAAGCGGGTACAAATTAAAGAGAGGCGCCTAAATAGGGCGCCCCGTGCAATTTTTACAAGAAAAAAGAAGAAGAAACTTTGTCGTGCCATTGTTATCATATCCATTCCTACTATATTAAGCTAGAAATAATTTACAAGATATTATTATCCTTAGGCAAATTCTATCCATATAGAATATGTCACTCCATGGTAATGGCTAGTATTCAAAAATGGAGAGCGAAAAAGTGGCCAGTGTACGCAACTTTTGTTTTGGGCCAACCCAACTAAAGGGCCTTTTTGTCCATTCTTATTGACTCTTGGATATAACGAGCCGTAGAAATTACACTAGATAGCCACTCTAAAGGGTTGCTATTGAGAAATTAGCAAATGCATCCTGAATTTCAATTTTTTGGAGCAAGAATATCTTGAATTGTCATGAAATTAAAAATTTTAGTTCAAAATTTTAAGACAAAATAAGTATTTATCAATCCCTAAATATCATCCCTAAGAATGATTGCTTGCGTACTTCGCCCCAACGAGTCCATCAATTATTGAATGTCTCTTAATTAAGACAAGAAAATACCAAATGTGAATATCAAAAAAATAATTAGGGGAATTATTCTCATTTTTCTCTCACATAGGCTTTTATCACGACCCAAATTCTCTCTTCATGAATTGTCGTGACGGCACCTAGTCTCTAAGACTAGGTAAGTCTAACACTTTGTGGAAGTGAAATGAAAGCATGAACATTAATAACTAACAGTAACAATATTCTAAATAAGCAATTAAATGTCGATTGATATATATAATTATCAACTCGCAACATATACATAACACTTCCTAAAACCCGGAACACCGTAAGTCACAAACTTCTATGAGTCCTAATTGTACTATACATCATTGTCTATAGAGAAAAGGGGGAAATGAACATAAGGGGATAGAGGGGGACCCCGAGGATCTGTGAGCGTGGGCAGATGTACCTTGAAGTCTCCGGCAGCAGCGACTGCAACTATGAACGAGGCGGGCGAGAAGAACCTGGATTTGCACACAAAAAAAATATGTTCAGGAAAGTGTGTGAGTACACCATAATGATACTCAGTAAGTGTCAAGTCTAACCCCAGTCGAGTAGTGACGAGGTCAGGTCAGGGCCCTACTGGTATGTAAGTAATAAAGCAAGGCAAGAATGAAATATCGCAGTAAAATAAATACTGAAATTGAACAAGAAAGAAATCATAGAAAGATAACACCTCAGTATACAGAAATGCAACAGGGGATCTCCCGAGATACCGTCTCGTAGTCCTAAACATAAATGTGCAGGGCGATTTCCCGGAACACCGTTCCGTAGTCCCAAAGTAAATATGCAAGACAGCGGAATCTCCCGGAATATCATTCTATAGTCCCAAAGTAAATATGCAGCCCAAACAATAAAATTCAATAATTACAATACGAAATCCAATAATTCAGCCTAATTACAAGCTAAGAAAAAACAGGTAAATTCACTAAACATACTGCACGTAATTAAGATAAACAGTTAAGGCAAGTAGGCATGCTATACTAGTCTAGCAGGATACCACACATGCTGATAAGACTCAAATAAGAAGGAAAAATAGGTTATTACTTAGTAGAAATCGGATTTTTACAAAATTTAACCCGTGTACGTACTCGTCACCTCACGAACACAGCGCTCATATATCAAAAATAGTTCCAATCCTAAGGGGAATTCCCCCACACAAGGTTAGGCAAGCCACTTACCTCGAACCAAGTTCAAATCAATCTGAAACAACGCTCTTTCCATGAAGATCCGACTCTGAATGGCCAAAATCTAGCCAAAATTAATTACACAACATAAATACAACTACAAGGAAATAATCTAGCTACTGAAATCAAAGACAAAGCAAGAAATTAGAAATTCGCCCCAAAAAGTCTCCATGGACCCACGCCTCGAAAAAGTAAAAGTTACTAAATATGTACACACATTCACTCACGATTTCACTCGTGCAAAAATTATTCAAATCCGTGTCTAAATCCCAATTCAAACTCATAAATTCGGTTGGGGAACTTTTTCCCCTTTTTCCCAACTTTTCAATCCAAATATGAAATTAAATGAGGGAAACAACTATATATTAATGAAATACAATAAAAAAAAATGAGTTAGAAATCGATACCCCAAAGATCTCTCTGAAAATCCCTCGAAAAATCTCCAATTTCCGAGCTCCCAAGTCCAAAAACGAAGAAATGAATCAAACCCTCGATTTAGCCCCTTTTTTTCTGCCAGTTAAACCGCACCTACGATCTATTAACCACTTCTGCGGTTAAAGCTCCGTACCTACAGAATTTTATTAAATTTCCAGACTCCACACATGCGCATATATATTCACATATGCGGATGCGCTTCAGCTCTAACTCGTCCGCTTTTGCGGAAACTTGACTTCCTCCCCCAACCTGCTTCTGCGATCACCCTTCCGCAGATGCGGCTCCGCTTCTGCGGCTTACTTGTCCCACCTACGACCACTAGCTCCCAAGACTTAAAGTGCACCTGCGACCTCTTTCTCGCTTCTGCGGGGCCGCACCTGCGAACTTCCCACCGCAGGTGCGAAAACACCAAAACCAGCAACTTCAGAATATGCACAAGTCTAGTTTTCAATCCGTTAAGCACCTGAAACTCACCCGAGGCCCCCGGGACCTCGACCAAACATACCAACCAATCCTAAAATATCATACGAACTTAGTCGAGTCCTCAAACGACCTCAAACAACGCTAAAATCACGAATCATCCTCCGATTCAAAATTAAAGAACTTGGAATTTTCAAATTCGACAACTGATTCCGAAACCTATCAAACCACGTCTGATTGACCCAAATTTTGCACGCAGGTCACATTCAACTCTACGGACCTATTCCAACTTACGGAATCGAAATTCGATCCCGATATAAAAAATTCCACTGCCGACCAAAATCTCCAAAATTTCGACTTTCGCCATTTCAAGCCTAAATGAACTACAGTCCTCCAAAACACAATCCAGGCACGCCCCTAAGTCCAAAATCACCTAACGGAGCTAACGGAACCGACAGAACTCCATTCCGGAGTCGGCTTCACACAGTTCCGACTACTGTCCAAATTCTAAGGCTTAAGCTCCCGTTTAGGGATTAAGTGTCCCAAACACTTCCAAAAACTAAAACGAAACCTTCTGGCAAGACACAATAGTAGAAATAGATACGGGAAAAGCAGTTAATAAAGGATCAGGGCTATAACTTTCAAGATGACCGGCCGGATCGTCACAGCGTTATTATGTTAAATTGATCCATTTATTTATTAGTTTAACCATATGATAAATAAAGATCACTAGCCTTGCTAATTTAAATTGGCGTTAGATAAGATTTTCATTTTCAAGGCACGAACCGCAAGATCTCTAATTATTGACAAATGAATCCGAATCATCGAGTAACACCCTCCAAATTTATTGAATGTCTCCTAATTTAGACACAATAAAATGCAAGATGTGAGTGTATGTATCAGCAAAACAATTAGGAAATTTATTCTTACACTTTTCTCTTATACGAGTACTATTTATTTCTCTTTGAGCCCATATTAATCCTTTTGATGTTTTGTGCATCAGATTCTCTATCCAAAATGGATGTCTAGTCGAAACCACTTTAAAGCTCATCCACTTTATTTTATTGGCTTTTCTATCTTCAATTTCCCAAGTCTACAATCAAAATCACAAAGATTGTTTCACTATGTTTGTGAAAGGAAAAAGAAAAAGAGAACACTCATAAACACTCGGAAGGGAGTTTTGGCGTAACTGGTAAAGTTGCTACCATGTAATTAGGAGGTTATGGGTTCAAGCCGTGAAAACAGCCTCTTGCATAAATGCAGGGTAAGGCTGCGTACAATAGACCCTTGTGGCTCGGCCCTTCCCTGGATTCTGCGCATAGCGGGAGTTAATGCACTGGGCTGCCCTTTAGAATACTCATAAATATGGCATAGGAGATGGGCACCTTTGGGCGTGACCTAGTAGTTAATAAAGTGAATAAAAATTAAGGGATACTTAGGTTTAAATCTCAGCGAATAAGAAAAACATTACATAATATCTTATGATTTACCTAAATTTTTGCGAACAGAGCTACTAAATAGTTATACTGATAAGAAGTAGTAGATAATCTATAGAACAGTCATTAGAAAGTAACATGTACTGAGTAAAATAGTTGAAGTGTACACAAACTGGTTCGAATATTATGATATAAAAGGAGATGACACATAAAGCGCATCAAAAATTATGAATTTAATTAAATCCGTAATCGAAATACTAGCCGACCTACTTGTAAGCTCAATCAAACACTATAGCGTAACCTTTTCCAAAGATGGGATCTTTTAAGGTTCAACTTTGAGAGCATTTTGTATTGTTTCAACTTCCATGTGAAAAAAGTCAGAAAATACTGTGTTGGTATTTATTCTCGTGGGGATAAGTAAATGAAAATGGGGTCTACTTGAAAATTCAAGTTTGCACACTTCTCTAGTAATTTTATTTGAAGAATTAATTCAAATAATCGCTCATATAATCATTTAAATTAAAAATAATCGTCAAAAATATAATAAATATATAATTTATATTATATATATNGTTTGATATCAAATTAATTGACTTTTCGAAAAAGATTACTAGTTATTAACTTTTCAAGGATCTCTTCACAAGTATGACTAATCTTTTCGACTTTCGTTTCGTAAGAGCGAGTCAACAAATTAAAGAAATATAATTATTTAATTTAATTAATTCTTAAATAGGAGTTGCAACGCGATGGAGCAAGAATTGAGCAAAGCAAAATTTATTATTATTACTATTTATAAAAATAAAATTGAGAAAAGAAGTTATGTTGTGACGCAGGAACGAAGATTGTAAACAAGAACATGAAAACTCATCAACGAAGCACAGCCGAATTTCGTAGGTTTAACTGAATTTATTATCTCTCAATTTTTGAACTATTTACTTACCTTTATATACCAAAAAAAGTAAAATTCTTATAAATAATATTATATTCATTCTGAATTTACTAACTCTAAATTCTTGATTCGACTCTGTTACTAGGTCGGCCCGTTTTAAGTGTAAATTTAATGGCTCTACAGATTTGGTGTATCAGTGGAAGGTGTGGCTGCATTTACATATTGTACATATTTGGGAAAGGTATAACAAATCTGGGTAGACATGGTGGGATTTTCTATGTGAAGTCATAATTGGTTGAATTATTGCTGGAGTATTTACTATTTCATCCACCTAGTAGCACCAGCAAAATAGTAAACTCAAAAGAAGAAGAATGGGTGGAGTATTTACTATTTCAACTACCTAGTAGCACCAGCAAAATAGTACACTCAAAAGAAGAAGAAAAACTTCCACGGCTCCAAATCTAAATTAATCGTGATGATACTTATCGTGGAACTAGGCCAACTAAATTACAACTCAAAATATAAAGAATCTTTCATTTATAATATTACTAAATAGATAATCCATAAAGGTTTCGTCAAATCATTTTAAAACAGATAAAGTCACACCAAATACTAAATACAACCCCAAGATTCCGGAGTCACTGGTCATGAGCATCTACAGAAAATATACAACTCTGAAAAATAAACTCTATAATAGTAAGCACGAGAGAGCAGGATTGCGGACGCGTGCAGCTACCTCGCAAAATCTCCGAGAAGTCTCTAGAACAGATACACAGCTCACTCTGCCCTAGCACCTAGATCTGTACACAAGGTGCAGAGAGTAATGTGAGTACGCCAACTCAGTAGTATGAAAATACATCAAGTCTCAGAAGTAAGAAACACATAAAGTCAAATCATCATTTCACAATAAGCACAGTCTTTCTATCCAACAGTGTATACAAAAAATCATCACGCTTAAAAAGCCACTTTCAGTAAAAAAAATCCTTTGAAAAGTGTAATTTCCAACAATTTAAGAAAAATGTCCAAGAAGTTTAGTGTAAAAAAAAATGAAGTGAATCATAAATAGTCACTCGGGCAAAAACATGAATAAGAAACTGCCATTCAGGCGTAAGATCACTCAGAATCAGCCCCTCCGGCATACCTCACAGTCACTCATAATCAACCCCTCGGGCAACCTCACAGTCACTCATACCTCCCAATCACTCGTCACTCAGAACTCCCACTCAGTAGGTACCTGCACTCATTGGGGGTGTGTACAGACTCCGGAGGGGCTCCTACAGCCCAAGCACTAATATCAAGCCATCTCGTGGCATAATCACTCAGGCCATCGGCCTCTCACATATCATGAACAATGTAACATGCTGCAACGTGCAGCCCGATCCCATGGCATCCTCACAACATAGGCCCTCGGTCACACTCAGTCAAAAATCTCTCAAAAAGCCATTCGGGCTATCAGTAAAATGGGGTAATCGACCCAAAATATCATTTATATTTTAAAATAGTGTAAATAAGACTGAGTTTCGAAATCAATTATACATAATGTGGCTGGGTGTAAATCATAAGTCAACACAGTGAGGAATAGCAGTAAAATCCCCCAAGGGATCTAAACAGGTCGGCACAAGGCCCCAAACATTGCTTACAGTCAAAATATAACAATAGTCTGAAAACATGATTTAACATATGATTTAAAAGTAAATACGCAACTCAATAGTTGCCATCGGAAGGACCAAGTCCAAATCCCCAGTCAGTGCACGTCACACACTCGTCATCCAGCATGTGCGCCACTCCAAAAATAGTGAGAAAATACGAAGTCTGTGATTTCATACCCTCAGGACAAGATTTACAGTCATTACTTACCTTAAACCTGTTCAAAAAGCTACTCCGCGATACTCTTGCCCCCTCAAGTCGACTCCCAAATGCTCCGAGTCTATCAAAACCAGATCAATAATATCAAAATATGCTTTGAAGACGAAACCCATTCAAAATTTATCACAATTAGGTACAAATCCCGAAATTGGCCCAACCCGGTCTCCAGGCCCACGCCTCGAAATTCGATACATATCACAAAACTAGAACCCTTATTCCCTCACGAGTCTATGCATACCAAGAACATCAAAATCGGACCACAATAGCCCCTTCAATCCCTCAAATAAAATGTCCAATTTCCCATGCCCTAAACCTCCAATTTATACCATTATATTCCACTAATTTCACCCTATTTCAGTTCAAAAATCACATGGAAACAAGTTTTTGGTTCAAATATCTTACCTCAACGAAGTACTCCTGATTTCCTCCTTCAAAACCCTCTCCAAAGCTTCAAACCCGCATGAAAATGGTGAAAGAAAGATCAAAATTCGCTAAAGACCCATTTTATCTACCCAGGGATTTTCGCACCTGCAGTCTCAGGTGCGCACCTGCGCATCCAACTTAAAGTACCATTTTCCGCTTTTGTGACTTCTTCTTCGCACCTGCGACTCCGCAGGTGCGGCCCAAGTCCCGCACCTGCGACCTCCTTCATCCTGCCAAAATCCGCACCTGCACATGCCTCTCTACACCTGCGGCGTCGTACCTGCGGCCACCCTTCCGCAGGTGCGGCCACACCAGAAACATTCCACCAGCAGTTTTTCTGCTGCAAATTCCCAACTTCAACCTTCCGATGACTATCCAAAAGCAATCTGAGCCCCTCGGAGCCTCAACCAAAAGTACCAACAAGTCATAAATGATCACCCGGACTTAGTCGAACCCTCGGAACACCCAAAATGATATCGAAACACCAATTCAACTCATGATTCAAGCCTAATAATCCTAAAACTTCTGATAATCGCCAACGATGCCGAAACTAACCAAAACACATCCGATTAACCTACAAATTTGCACACACGTCCAAAATGACACTACGAACATGCTCCAACTCCTAGAATTCCATCCCGACCCCGATAGCCTATTTTTCACTATCGACCGAAAATCGCCAAAAACTGACTTTCGCCAATTCAAGCCTAATTCTACACCGGACTTCAAAATCACATTCCGAACACACTCCTAAGTCCCAAATCACCTAACGAAGCTATATGAACCATAAAATATACATTCTTAGGTCGTTTACCAATAAGTCAACTTTCGGTTGACCTTTCCAAATATTGAACCAAGTTAAGAGACTAAGTGTCTCATTTCTCTCCAAAAATCGCTCCGAACCCGAGCCGACCAATCTAACCCAACATAATGAAGCTGAACCACATATAATGAAGCAAAAAATGGAGGAAACAGGGCTATTACTCTGTTGTATTTGCGCTATAGAAAGTATATTATTAGAAATTTAACTTTTTTCATCGAAGAAAACTTTATTTTCAGGGTTCGAACTCGAAACCTATATAACATGAAGGAACTCTTCGAATATTTGGTGTTCAGAACTTACTGACTCGACTAATCAAAGGCGGATCCAGGATTTTGGAAGGATGGGTGCACTATTAATAAGAGGTGGATCAAGAATATGAATTTTACGTGTTCAACCTTTAATTATTCAGATTGCATACCAATTGCACTTTTGAAATTATATTATTATTTTTTTAAATAGTAATTTTCTTACATCCATAGCTATTTTCCATGTTGAAAATATTAAGATCAGTTGAACCCATTGACTATGCTACATCATACATTGCTACTAATTTTAATATACATATTTTGTTTAATCATATAAGATTTTACGACAAAAGAAGAATAGAAATTTCAATGTGTGAAAATTTTGAAAGAATAATATATATATATATATATATATATATATATACATACACACACACACACACACACTAAAAAGTACTTAGTTAATACGCAAAAATAACACCAGACACGCCCATCTCCCGTGAGCGTCTACATCGAGAGAGAAAAAAAGGAAAAAACAAGATAAACATAAGATTTGAACTCACAATCTCACCTAGAGAGGTATACTCAATAATCAACACATCATATAATACTTTGAGCATGGGTGCACATACATACATTTAAATATTTTTTAAAAAATATAACATTATTATATATGATTTAGGGCAGGGAGCATGGGTTCACGTGCCCCATGGAACCCCTCTGGATACGCCTCTGCGACTAATCCGCGTATTTCAGTACATTATGGGAGTGGAGTTGGCTCTTCCTACCAAAGTTTAGTCTCGACTTTGAAACATATGGAATAGGTAGCAAGATCGAAATATTAAATATCGAATATTTGAGTGATTAACAACAACGGAGGTAGAATTACCACCAAGGGGTTCATAAAAAGAAAAAGATTCATTGGCTCGATTAATCCGCGTATTTCAGTACATTATGGGAGCGGAGTTGGCTCTTCCTACCAAAGAGAATTGTATTCGTAGGTCTCAAATTTGAAACATATGATTAAAAATAGGCAGCAAGATCGGACTATTAAATATTGAATATTTGAGTGGTTAACAGTGGTAGGAGTACCGCCAAAAGTGGTTCATAAAAAGGAAAAAGTTAAAAGGTTGTAGCTAGTGAGAATAGAACCAATGACTTTACAAAGGTTTTGAACCCTCTTGACCACTAAATTATACTTTTGGATTATTTCAAAGGGATTCAAAACATAATATATAGAGGTAAAAAAATAAATTTACCTAACATATACAGTGTAATTTTTCGAGAAAGGAGATTCAAATAAACACCCTTCCGCCCCCCTAAATTCGCCCTTGGTGGTTAAAGTAAAAAAGAAATTTTACCTTGTAAATTCATCCAGCGATCAAAAGTGAGTAGACATATAAGACAGATCCAAAATTTAAAGATGACGAGTCACGTAAGTGAACTGCTAAATCAATCCCCTACCGGACTTTTTATCTTAATCAAACAAATTAGAACGATCATTTTTTTTAACAACTATACACTTAATATATATTTTTAAAAATTATCAAAATTAACGGAATCCAATAACCTCTATTCTCAAAGTATAGGTCCGCCCCCGTATAAAGTCACGCAATATTATACCCCTCCAACCGGACATTGTCAAAAGTTGAAGCTGGCAACGTAGGGTCTATGCAATATATCACTAAATATAAGATTCGTGTAGTATTCGTATTTGTAAAATATTGTAATAGGGGTAGCATAAATCCGTAGAAAATGTGACAAGACAATTGATATACAGTGGCGGAGTTAGACTTTGGATATCAAAATATATAAGAATATCAAAAAATTAAGAGGAGTCAATATATAATATATACATATATTTTTTTTTAAACCTACCTACACAGTATATTTATTCCGCTAATACTCCTTCCTATAAGGTGATTCAGCCACTATTGATATACATTAATTCAGTTGTATAATACAGGACTTTGGAGTGGCTTACCTCCATAGAAATCTTGTTAGACCAATAATTTCTTTTTGTTATTTTTGTTCGGCGTTCGGTATTTATATTAGTGTCTTGACTAATTCGAAATCGTATTATATAAGACTCAATAATAACAACAATTACAATAATAATAACATATCCAGTATAATAATCTTTATACAAATAGAGAAACTATTTTTAATAAACCGTCGGCTCATTAAAAAAAATAATTCTATTAAAATAATATCCTTTCTTTGTGCTCAAACTCGAAATCTCTTCTATCAATCTCACTGCAACCTTTGGGATCGACCAACAAATTTCTTATACCAAATACCTAAATCAATAAAAGTGAAAGATCATATGCATGTGCATTGTGCAGTGCAAACTTACCAAAGCACTATTGTCTCTTTCTTAGCTGCAGACTGTAGCTGCTACATTGCTAGTAGTAACTTCTAGTAATTACTAAACTACATAAAGCTCATTCAAGGAAAAAATAATATGTTTACTCTAAAAACAAATAACAATTAAATTTATATACAATTTTAAGAATACATGATCTAACTTGGTACTAATTGAAAAAAGATATTAATATTGAAATTGATTATGAAAGAAATTGAAAACGTTGGCCCTCGAGTTCGATCACCCTTGAACCAAGAGAAGTTTTAACTGTTATACGAACAGAGTAACAAGATAATGAAAGCTAAAAAAGATAGTGTATTGCTTTGTATTGTGTAAATGTGACGTGTTTTACAAATGAGTAATAAATCTCATAATTGGCTAATTAATAAGCCTATCCTAGATACACGCCGAGATCTCCGCTGTGATCCACGCTCGATCGCGGATATTTCTCTTTCCGTTATCCGGCTCAACAAACTTCCCTCGATCTCAATTTTGTTCAATTCGGGGGGGGGCTCGAACTTTGACGGTGTAACCTCAGACCTCGATTCGATATGAGTTCAAGGTCGAACCTTAATGTATCACGTTCCAATCTCGATCAGTTCACGCAAAGGGTGAGCCCGATTTTATTCTTATACACAATTTATATTAGAATTCTTTCATTTCTTTGTGGTCGGACTCGAAATCTCTTCTATCAATTTCACTACAACCCTGGGGATAGACCAACAAATTTCTTATACCAAATACCTAAATCAAGAAAAGAGAAAGAACATATGCATGTCCATATTGTTGATGTTAGACTAGTTTCAAGAACCAAACAAAGGACCTCATATTATGTGCATTGTGCAGTGCAAACTTGCCAAAGCACTGTTGTCTCTTTCTTAGCTGCAGCTGCTACTTTTATAAAAATAGCACTCGCTAGTTAATTTTTGGATTGGTAATTGAAAAATAACTATTAAAAAATAATTACTATTTTGCTGCAACACGGAAAGTTCCAGCATAATATACTGAAGATTGGAGCACATGTGTATGAACTTCCAGCATATTATGCTGGAATATTTTCTAAATTTTGAACAGTGTTTTTGTTCAGATTTATCTTTACATGAAAAGTGGTTTAATTCGATTACTTTTGAAGTTATAACTATTTTTCAATTATCACTTGTAAATCTGGCTATTTTTGAATTTCACCGCTACTTTTCTAGTTTTAACTTTAGTAATTACTGAACTATATAAGCGGATTCAAAATTTAAAATTTATAAATTTCTATCATAATTTTTTAATTAATCTAATAATAATAATAATAATTAATTTATAGTAATTTTTTTTAGAAATTACTTTAAACATATATAAATCTATATAAAAATTACTGAATTTACGTGAACTCATAAATAATATTATAAATCCGCCCCTATTAAACTAGCACATTTTTCATGGAAAGTTCTGCGAATTCATCATATTCTTTCACATTTTTGACATATAAAAAACAAAGAGCTTTATTGGGACAAGATCATAATGGAGGTTCAGTTTGACTCTCACACTAGACTGACATGGTGGATTTCTTAAAAATCTTTTTCTCCTTCATTGTCTTTTTATGTTTGGTAGAAAAATACTTTAAGAAAAGAAATACAAGTACATGTTGCGAATCAGAGTTTGAAGCAACAACAAAATTATCCTCGTATAACGTATAAATTACGAGTTAAATTATCGAAATAGTTACTAATATTTATATTAGAATAGATAGTTTACATCAATACTCCTTGGAATATGGCTCTTCTCGAGAGAAATATTTTATACACCAAATTGCCTTGTTCTATTTTGCAAATACACGTTGCCTGTCTTGATAGTGATAACTTACAATTATTTCTTGTGTATTTTATAAGAATATTTGACTTGTTTATACAGATATTGTCTTATTACAGAAAGAAAAATTTAAAGCAGCACACACTGTCCACATACACAAAAATACTATTTTGACCATCAAAGGATGTGGTGCAGTGGATGAGATAGTACTTGCCTTAACAGAGGTCTCGAGTTAGAGCCCTGCGTATTGAAAAATCTTTGGTAAGGAACGCTTCCACCACCTGAATGGAGCCTTATGCGGCGCAAATCCGGATATAATCAAGCTCCAATGCGAATATCCGACGCAAGATGAAAAAAAAAAAAATAATATTTTGAGTTTGTCCATAAACTGTAGGCTGTGCCCCTACATTTTAGGACTCATTTACATTAATACACACATTTTGTTCATTTATTAATATCTGCTCCTTCTGTCCACCGACGCTACACAGTAGCCCCACTTCATTGTTCTTTACTAAATTCAAACCGAACCATAATTAAATTTAAAAAGTAGAATTTCTAAATGATTTTTCAATGAAATCTTAATGGAAATTGAAATAAGAACATGTTTGTCGTTTAATTATCAATTCAAAAAAAAATTCCTAAAAAAACATATAATTTATTGCTAAAAAAGAATTTTTAACTTGTCAACACTCAACTATGTAGAAATAATTTGTTGGTGAATGAAACATTTGAAATTACCTCATTTAGAAATTAAAATTCTGTCGAAGTTACTTGCATTTTGGGGAAAAATATAAATAATTAATCCATTTATCCAAGAATAGTGCCTACTATATATTGTTTCATTAAATTTGGCTAAATTGTGTTCAAATCGGACACAAAATTGGTAAAAATTAACCACCAAACTCAATTATGTCTCTCAAAGTGGAATGGATGTTTGTAAAAGTTGCTCTGCACACAATAGAGATGTTGTTTCCGATATACCTTTAGAGGGTATGAGAAGGGTAGTATATACGCAAATGTTATCTCTACCTTGTAAATGTAGAGAGGTTATTTCCGATATACCTTCGACTCATGAAAAGCATAATCACAATAGTTTTAAAACAAAAATACAATAGTAAAAAAGCCATGAGAAAGAAAAGCAGCAATCATATTTTTTTCCGCATTTCTCATCAAACAGTCCTCTCTATGCCTCTCATGTCCTTCTTTCCTTCGCTTCTCCCCTCAGAACTACCTTTGCCTGAAAGCGGAAGAGGTAGATGAGTAAGAAATCGCAGCAGGGGAAGGGGATAGCAGGCCACTGAAGAAGGCGAAGGCTGGGCGAGAGACTAGGCGGATGCTCGGTGCCTACCAAAGCACAGACTCTACTCACCCACTATCTTCGTCTAGTTCCCTGACTATTTACTAATAAAGGGTCGCCGATCATTGGCTTAATTTTCTGGGGGACTCTAAGGACAATCAGTCAATAGTGACAGGAATCTAGAAAAACAAAATAACAATAGCAACAAAATTTAGTGTAATTATGTAAGTAGGGCTTGGGGATGTTAGTTTGTATGCAGCGTTACTCATACCTTATGAAGATAGGAAGATTATTTCCGACATACCCTCGATTCAATTTAAACGTAATCAAATCACTTTTCGAAAGCTAGAAAAATAAGATAACCGAGAAAAATATAACATATACCCTTTTTGCCCCTTAATCATTTCAAAATATTCCTAATCACACCTCCAAGAAAGAGACATAAAAAGTTCATAACTTCATATATATATGGAGGTGGAAGATTGAAAGCTACATAGAGAGAGAAACATAACAACAATCACAAGAATATAGAGCTATCTAGAATTTTTTTTTGTGTGTGTGTGTGATGGGTATGGGATTTACAGCAAAAACCAAAGATAACAACACAGATACCAACTCCAATAACACTAACAATAGTAGTGAAAGTTGGGGAATGGGTTTCCTCTTCATTTTCTTCCCAGAAGAAGAAGATAACTCCAATTCCAACAAAATTCTCAACAAAAAACCCAATAATTTCTCTTTTTCTTCTTCTTCATCTTCTCCTTCTTTCAAATCCATTAATGCAATTCTCAAACGCTCAAATTCAACTCAACTTCTCTCAAAAGCTCAATCCACCATTTCAATTTGTGCATTTCTCATTTTCATTACTCTTCTTCTCTTCACTCTCTCCACTTTCGAACCAACTTCATCTCATCATTTCATTTCAAGAAAGCAACTAACTTCTTCATATTCTGAAAAACCCAGAAAATTATTTTTCCCACATGCATTACAAGGAATGGGTTCTTTATACAGACGAGGAACAAGAGCAATGAACGATCTCATTATTGGTCATGTCGTTGAATCCGTTACGGTTAATGAACTGAGAGCATTCCTCAGGCTTATACACAGATCAAGCGTCACGTCAAAATCGGATATTCTGTTAATATTTCCATTGAAGTCGAGTCCATTTGATAACGCCATTGTTGAAGAGAACAACTCGTTCTTGAAACTCATCCATGGCTACAGTAAGGAAAAAGACACTTATACTCCGACTACTTTCGACCCGACCCAGTTCGTGATTTCGAGCAAGAAAGTGAATTCAAGTGGAGAACCCATCTGGGGTCGCAGAATTCGGAGCAGTGATGATGAAAATGGGTTTAATGGAACTGAGTCAATTCGGCTGAGTTACGGCTCGGTTGTGAGTTTTGATGTGGATGAACTCGACCCTGAGAATTCTCTGAATGGATTTTTGGAAAATGTTTCAATGAATTTAAGAAGGTGGGCTTGTTATCCGATGTTATTAGGAAGAATTCGAAGGAATTATAAGCACATAATGCTAGTGGATGTAAAGGAATATCTCGTACTCGGTGACTCACTGAGTCAACTCAAGAATCGGAGTCCAGAAACCGTTGTGTTACCAACAATCGCGCATAATAAAAAAAAGAACTCGGAGAAAAAGCTAGTTGACTCAGGGATTCTACTCGGCGGAGCTAGAGGAATACGAAGGTTGGGAAATGCGATGGTAACAGAAATTGCGCGAGTCGCAATTCAACACAAGAAGAAGAACTCCGTGTCCGAGTCAGGATTATTCAACCAACTCGTTGGGAACGAGTTCATGTTAAAGAATGTGAAGTTGATCAACTCGACTGAGTCAATTCATGAACTGAGTTCACTCACTGGGTTGAACTCGAACTCGAACTCGAAATCGGGTTTTAATTCATTGTCTATAGTATCAAAATATCCTATTGTTAGACGTGGGAATAGTAATTTAGAAATTAATTCTATTTTTAAAAAGTATTTGTGTTCATCTCCTTTGGATTCTATAGCTTATAGTGATTGTTAGTAGCCAAGAGGAAAAAAAAAATCATAGATTTATATATTTTTTGTGCTCTTTTTGGGAGTTTTTGTAGTATCTTGTTCATAATACAATTTGTTCAATAATATTTTGAGTTTTGGTGTTAATTTTGTAAAAAAAAATTCTCTTTTTACTTATTGAGAAAGAAAAGGAGAACAGCTAGTGTTCATATTGATATAGACAATTTTATTTTGTTTAAATTGGTTTTGAAATTAGTGGTTGAGTATAAAATTTTTAATAAAAATTTAAAAAAGTTGTTTTTCAAAATTTTCATTCAGATCAGTCAAAAAATTTAAAAACAATCCAAAATTATATTCATGTCCAAACACAACTCTAAGTTTTAAATACCGTTTTCACTTTAAATTTTTTTTGAAATTTTACAATTCCTACGTCCAAACACTCATTAAATACTCAAATAATTTAATTTCACTTGACAGTTGATTTAGATAAAAATTAATTACTATAATAAATGCAAAGTAGGATTAATTACAGAATTTAGTGAAGGAACTGGCATTCATAATTATTTGGAGCAGAAAGCCTGCTGTCATTCTTAATGAGAGACAGTCTAATCAGGTCCTTGTGTCCATCTAGCATTAGCAATTCAAACAACATTTTTATTCCTGTTTTTCCTTTCTCTTTTTTCATTTAAATAATTCAGTATTGGAATTTGAGCTGAAGACGAAACATCATCCATAAGATAGGATTAAGGTGACGTACACGGTATATCTTATCCTTCTCAGACTTCACTTGTAACATTACACTAAATTTGTTTATTGTTGATTTAGTATCAAAATTTAATAATTTGACTATTTTAAATTCGTGTCTGTTAAATTCATCGGAATGTTAATGAAAAAAAGTCTCTTCTTCCTAATCTCATTTACTAAAAAAAAGGGCCGGACATAGCATGTTCTTTTTTGGATCACATAGACTATTACAGATGTACAACATTCTTAAACTTGAGACTTGTGATTAAAAGTTGAAAATCACGACATCTTATTATTTGTCATGTAATATTTGTAATAGTCCATATGCTTGCATGGAAGTAATTAATCACCGGAGGGTTTAGTTTGAACATAAGCAGTATATACGAGCTTGGACGAGGAGGTCAAAAAGCGCTGCTAAAAAAAATCAATCACATAAAATGAAGAAAAATAGTCATGAAATGAATGTGATGAGGCAACTAAAGGTTTGGAGATTGGTGAATACATTGATTGAAACCATGTGTTATGTACACATTTTTCCTTCTTTTTGACTAAATATATTAAAGGAGGAGAGAAAAAATAGAGGTAATCACAGCGGAGGAAACGTGATTATTTTCATGCTTTTGCTTTTCTTTTTTGTTCTTAAATACTCACCTTTCGCAGCTTTTTCCAGCTAACCAAACAGGCCTAACATATATTACATGACAAATA